>PVIU01016395.1:7672-45244 GCA_004026605.1 Ondatra zibethicus
ATCAGGTGCTCCGCAGAATCACCTCACCGTGGTCTAGTAAATCCATAATCCAGCTACACAACCATCCATAATTATTACAGATTATCAGGTGCTCCGCAGAATCACCTCACCGTGGTCTAGTAAATCCATAATCCAGCTACACAACCATCCATAATTATTACAGATTATCAGGTGCTCCGCAGAATCACCTCACCGTGGTATAGTAAATCCATAATCCAGCTACACAACCATCCATAATTATTACAGATTATCAGGTGCTCCGCAGAATCACCTCACCGTGGTCTAGTAAATCCATAATCCAGCTACACAACCATCCATAATTATTACAGATTATCAGGTGCTCCGCAGAATCACCTCACCGTGCTTTCATGGGACTGTCAGGGAGGCGGCGCTGCTTCCCAGCATCGCGGGAAGCACGTGAGGGATAGGCTGCACGACGTCACATGGCTGTTGTGTCAGGAGAAAAGAGGAATTCTGCAGCTCCAGTGAATCTCACAGGACCTCACTGCAGTGTGCATTTGCTCTTGACCAATTGGTTGCTCCCCAGAGCATTATACATTTGCTAGCCACACAGGAGACTTCACAACTCTGGCACGTGGTGTTCATGTGGGTGTATCTATTATTCTTTTCACAAGGTGTTTTGTTTGGGCTAAAAGAGCAATATTGTACATTTTTAAATTCACTGATAAACCATATGGAATTATTTATTTGACAAAAAGTTTTAATAAAATAACTAAATAATTGCTGCTGTTACATTTTCTTTGCAGTTTTGTTCATATTCATACAGCATAAATCCATTATGAACTCTAAGAAAGTATATAAAATATTTGTCTGTCTGCCTGTCTGTATCTTAAGCCAATGTATAATTCCATGTATGATGTTTTAAATTTGTATATTCTTCATTTTCTTAAAGTACATGTAATGGAAAAGAAAAAATCAATGGAGATCTTGAGGTACTGACATTGAAACATATCTACCATATGTGGGCTGCAAAAGGAAGTACATCAATACTAGTAAATGAAAATTTGTTCAATTTTTTTCTTTCAAATGTAGATATTGCCAAAGAGTGTTGCCATATCTGTCATCCTATAGGAGAAATCAGAATGCTACTTAGCCTTATTCTTGGCATACATTTAACAGAAAATGTATAACTATTGTCTTATTATTGCTGTATCACTAACTCATAATTAATCATGTCAATAAATATTCTTTGGCTCAATAAATATTCTTTGGCTGTAAGGTTCAATTTTTAATTATTGGATTTATCTATTGTGCATGTGTGTATGTGAATGAGTACACATGTTTCATGGCACACATGTAGGGATCAGAGAACATCTTGTGGGAGTTGGTTCTCTCTTTGTACCAAGTAGGTAGGTTCTAGGGATCGAACTCAAATCTTCAGACTTGACAGCAAGTGTTTCTACTTACTGAACCATCGTGCCAGCCCACAGATTGCAACATTCTTGTATACAAAGAAATCATTTCTCTTAAAAGATATTATGAACCACTTGGCATCCAGAATTTTGAAATATTAATGATTCCCTGAAGTAATATATTCTTGGAAAGTTCAACTAATGAGTACACAGTCACCTTAGTAAGCAGGAGTATTAGTGGGCAGGTGTCATTTTCCTTCTTTTAGCAGTGGACTGAACTGCAGCTGAAAGTAAGGATTAGCAAGTACCTTTTCTAAGAAATGGGACACTCATGTACTCTCATACTAGACTTAATCCAAAGCTGGAAAAAGTTCCATGCTTCATTAAAAGTTTGGGATGAAAAGAAGAGATTGGGGGAGTTTACCACCAAGTGTAGGCTAATGCATGTGAAGCATCTGTTATCCAGGAAGAAAAAAGACATGGAGAAAGTGATGTCTGGTGGAAATGCCAGGGCAGCATCCTGCTGAGGAGAGGCCTGCTCTCAGAGCGTTCTCCTAGGGGAACTGGTAAATGCTCTAGTGTCATTACATGAGTTAAATAGCCTGAATAAAAGCTTGATTTGCACTAAGTGATCTTTCGTCCATCAACAAAGCCTTCTGGTGCACATGATGTTTTAAGCTGTGTGCAGTCCTAATTACTATTTCTCAAACAAACACTCGGTCAAGAGCAGTAGGTATCAAAAGAGGAAGCTGTCTTGCTCGTGTCTCATACAGGAATAAGAAGTTAGCAGTTACCCACAGGCCAAAGTATCTCTGTAGGATCCTTGGATCCTACAAGACAATGGTGGTTTCCTCACACAGAAGCCAAAAGCACACCTCTCTTGGACAGATGTAGCTTTACTAATGTAGTGATACAGTCTATCTTGGTTAACGGATCAGTTCCACAGGTCACCACGAAAGACAGCAGCCAAACTCAGGCAATATTCAAAAAGCAAATAAAACTGATGTTGTGTCTTTCCTAGAATGAAAATTGAAATAATATGAATAGTTATAAATATATGCAATTACAAATAAATAAGTGATACTTATCAAAAATTGAAAAGCCTGTATTATGAAGTTAAAAAAGAAATGTATTCCTGAATGAAACATAAAAGAAATCTAAAAGGTATAAACCAATTTAGCCACTTTAAAGGCCAAAAAATAAATTTTGAAGGTCTTTACAGCTATTCATATATATGCTATTTTTATGATTAATGAATTTTTATATACACAATTATAAATGATGAAAAGTGAAAATGAAAAGTAAGTATAAAGATGTTGGAAGGCTTTAACATAAGAAATAAAACTGGAAGAAACCAAGAAATTATTTTGTGATCTTTGCTTACACAAAGATTTTGATAGGATTTGAAAAATATGAACCCTTTCAAAATTTGTAAGTTTTGTTTCATTAAAAATAGAACCTTTTAGCCAAGCATGGTGGTCTACTTTTCTAGTCCCAGAACTCAGGGGGCAGAGGAAGGTCAATCTCTGTCAGTTGGAGGACACCATGGGCTACATAGTGAGACCCTGTCTCAAAAAAAATTAGAACCCTCTGCTCTTTGACAAACACGCAAGAAGATGAACACAAACAGAGCAAAACAAAACACTACAGAGAAAATATGTACAAATCATTTACCCATTAATGAGCTTCTCTACAGATTACAAAAAGAGCTCAATAACACAGAGAGTATAATATACAGTATAAGATTATAATCTAAATATGCAGGGATGGCTCATCAGTTAAGAGGACTGGTTGTTCTTCCAGAGGACCCAGGTTTGAGTCCCAGCACATGGTGGTGCAAAACTCTCTCTAAGTCCAGTTCTAGGGAGTCTGACACTCTCTGCTGGCCTCACTGTACAAGGGACACAGCCATGGAGCACACGCATGCATGCAGGCAAGCATTCAAATGCATAAAATAAAAATAAATCTCTAAAAACAAATAAATATTCAAGTGCCCCATACATGCACAAAAAGAGCCTCATCATAATTAGTCATGAAGTGGTTAATTAAAAGTCCTTACTATGCCAATCTGATGAGATAGCGTACTACCTAGAGCTCACAGGCTGGTGGGATGCAAAATTGTCTAGCCACTATGGAAAGTACATTTATAATTTCTTATAAAGCTAAAAGTACATGTGCCCTTTGACACATCAATCTTTTTTTTTTTTTTTTTTTTTTTGGTTTTTCGAGACAAGATTTCTCTGTGTTGCTTTGGAGACTGTCCTGGAACTAGCTCTTATAGTCTAGGCTGGCCTCAAACTCAGAGATCTGCCTGCCTCTGCCTCCCAAGTGCTGGGATTAAAGGCGTGTGCCACCACCACCCAGTGACATATCAATCTTACTCCATGAGAAATGAAAGCATGTTTGCTTAGTAAATTTAGCATTAGTTGGTGTGTGTGCTTGTTTGTTTGTTTGTTTTACTTTCTCAGGAACATATTGGGAGCACCAGTCACCTATTCTGCTCTGTAAAAAGGCCTGTCAGGAATTCATTCACTTTGTGAGGACCATCTACATACACATCCAAGTATGGGACTCCCATAAGTCAGTCTCAGAACACATCTCGGTTGGTCTTTACACGGTATGCACACGTCCATAGTAATTGAAACAAAAGAAGCATCTGTTTGTGGGAGTGCACAGACTTGTTTTAAGCTTGATTTCTTGAATCTGTTTGTGTGCTTAAGTCTTTTAACTTGCAATCCATTGCTCTGCTAACCATACAATGGAATCTCCTGATGTAACTAAATCATTGTATAAAAAGTTCACTCAATTCAGCCTTAGCACATCATGACCAGATGTTTGCCTCACTGCTTAAAGTAAGTTCTAGACAGACGATGGAGGCTTTATCATTTTTTCTTCCTTTTGCTGTGATAGCTCTTCATTTTTCATTTTCAAGGGAACACAGAGATTTCTCAGTAGTAATGTATTAAATAAATCCCGATATAATGTGATTGATTATTGTTTGACCCAGAGATCTGAGTTTGAATCCCACCTTCTCCACTTAGCATCTGGAAATCCAAATGTACTCCTTAGCCTTTGTGACTCATGGCTTCTCAATTGACAAGATGAAGATAATAACACCCATTTTTAAAACTGACCTGAGACTAAGACAAGATATATCCATAACAACCATCGTGCTCTTGGGAAGCAAAAGATTTTGACAAAAAGTTTAGTATGGCTGTAGGAAAATGCTCCATGCAATTCAGCGTCTATCAGAGTATTTTATAAACAAGTCATTTCCCATCCAGAAATAGAGAGGAACATAGTCTGTTAAAAGAAACTATTGAAAACTAGGAAATGTAGTTACCAATAGGAACTGGGAAAGTCTTCGAATGAAGAGAGCAATTTATTCAGACTTGTGCTGCAGGGGGCACTCAGGATGGGCATTTAGGATGTAGGACAGAGGGTGAGGGATGGACAGCAAAACACACAGCAGAGTAGAATGAACTGGGAGGCAACACCTGCACATCTTATGTACAGCAAGGATATTGCTGCAGGCCTTTAGATAAAGAATGGAGTTTTCAATAAACGCTGCTGAGAAAATTGGTTTTCTTTATTGAAAAAAAATCAAAATTTTACACCTAATAAGATAAACCAAAAAAAAATAATAATCCAGGCATAAAAACTGCTTAAATGAGAAAAGCAAAACACAAAGATTCTGTAAAACAATATAGAAAAAATAAATCATACCTCTCAGCAGGGAAAGAAAGAATACTTCAAATCTCAGAGCAAGGGAGAGTTATTTCACAAGACACATACACAAAAATCAGCTAGAGGGGGTGAAATCATGAAATTGGGTGGGCTACACTTATAAGTTTCTTTGTATTTTGTTTTCTGTCACTGTCACCTTGGTTGGCTCGAAGTTCTCTGTCTGCAACAGGCTGATCTCAGACACCTGCTCACTTCTGCTTCCTGGGTGGTCACATTTAGCTTTTAAATAAGTAAAGCCACAGACTAGACTATAACTGCAACACCAAATAAACAAGAGTCTATAAGTAAAAAGGAGTCCAAAGAGGGCATGATTAAAACAACATGTAGAGACAGAGGGTGGGGATGGGGAACAAGGACAGGTACTAGAGCGGAGAGGTAAAAACTTAGATCAGCTTTTTTATTCCTATTTATATGTCGATATATATGCTTGTGTATGTGTATATTTTATTTGCGACTGTGTTTGTATGTGTGTCACAGCATTTGTGTGGATGTCAAAGACAGTTTGCAGGACTCTGTTCCCTCCTTCAACATTTGGTGCCCCAAATGGAATTCAGGTCATCAGACTTGGTGGCAAGTACCCTTAACCTGCTGACCTATCTTGCCTGCCCTAGTTCCAAATGGAATTCAGGTCATCAGACTTGGTGGCAAGTACCCTTAACCTGCTGAACTATCTTGCCTGCCCTAGCCAGTGTTTTGCATTGTTTTGTCTACAGATTATCAAACGGACAAGTATGTAGGAAACATGTTCAAACTCTTTGATAAATAAAATTAAAACTGAAATTTGGTAGCAAGAGATTTCTCCAAGATTTGAAAATACTGACATGAAAAAAAAAAAAACAAAACAGCTTTAACAGGTCAAGTTGTATTCCTTAGTTCCACAATTGACACACTGAAGTCCTAGCCAGTGTCACTAAATATGATCCTATATGGAACAGAATCCTGACAGAAGTCATCAAATGAAGGTGAGATTACTAGAATGGGCTCTAATCCAAGAGGAGCTTGAACTTAAAGATACCTGCAAAGGGAAGACATCCCTGAGGAGAAATTAAGACTGCTAATATCTCAGGGTCAGATCACTAGCATTCAGAACTTGAAGGTAAGACAGTTCTGTTGCAGAAGGCACTGAGTTTGGGATGCCTTGTTTCAGACTTTGTGCAGGGGTGGCCAGGCGATGCTCAGGTCCCGTCGTGTAGGAAGAGGGAGCCTCTTGTTGGTTCCCGGCCGCCCTGGCTGCTTAGCCCTGAAATAACCACACAGAATCCGTATCAATTAAATCATTGCTTGTCCCATTAGCTCTAGCTTCTTATTGGCTAACTCTTATACTAATTTAACCCATTTTTATTAATCTGTATATTGGCACGTGGCAGTGGCTTACCGGCATAGATTTGGCATGTCTGTCTCTGACAGCTCAATGGTGTCTCTCTGACTCTGCCCTTCTTCCTTCCAGCATTCAGTTCTGTCTTTCCTGCCTACCTAAGTTCTGCCCTATCAACAAGCCAAGGCAGTTTCTTTATTCATTTATGATAATCACAGCACACAGAGGGGACCCCATCACTGTGGAGTGGGATACACACTGGAAAACAGCTTTAAAGCTCACTTTCACATTATCTGGTAAAGCTCTGTGTACAGGAACTAACAGTCCTCTTAGGTGTCCACCTGGCAGCCTGGATATGAAATAAAAATTTTCAAGGTAAAGTTATATTAGTCCCCTCCTGTGTGGAATAGACCCAAATCAAATATTGCAATCGGGTATTTGAAGCATGGTTATCACAATTATATGAAGTTTGTGTATTCATGCATGCATGAAAGAGAAATAAAAAACTTAGGTAGATATGGGTATACATGTGGACATTTTTGCACCAGCGTGTGGAAGTCAGAAGACAACTTTTGGTGTCATTTCTCAGGTGCTGTCCATAAGGCCTGGGACTTTACCTTAGGCCAAACTAACTGGCCAGAACGCTTACAGAGATCTGCCTGTCTCTGCTCCCTGTCACACTATGGCTGGTATGCAAGTGTGTACCACTATGCCTAGTGTTGTACCTGGGTTTGGATATCAGGATCAAGTTTTCAAGCTTGTGAAGCAAATATTTTACTGACTGAACATTTTTACACTGCATGTACATGTATACACATGTGTTTAAAAGCCAAATAAAAACCTCCAGTGTCATCCTTGGGAAGACTGCTCTCCCTTGAGATGGCCACTCATCTACCTGGAACTCATCAGTCAGGCAGGTCTGACTGGACACTTAGCACAGGGATTCTCTTATCTCTTCCTCCCTTCACTGGCATTAGAAACATGCTACCACAGAAGACATTTTTTAAACATGGTTTCTGCAGGTCAAACTCAGTCTCCATATTTATGAAACACAGACTTTATTAACTGTGCCATATCTCCAGACCCTCCAAATTTCCAATAAATTTAAATGGTTTACAAAGTATCTTCATAACACCCAAAAATAGAATACACTATGGCATGTAGGTAAGAACATCCATAGCAGAACTGACAGTATAGTCTAAATCTAGAAATAACACAACTACCTATTATTAGAATGCATACACCAGTTACGGTGTCTTCCCGGAATGGAAAACTACACAGTCGTGAAAAGGAATGAGCACATAAAGTTGATGGATCTAAAAAATTATCACAAGAGCACATTAGGCAAGGCATGGAAGAATGCAAGTAGCCCAATGTGTTTGCAGGAAGTCCAAACACAGGAAAAATATAGAGTGGCAAACACTAAGTAAAAACAAAGAAGTGATCCCGACAAAAATTAGGTTAGGAAGAGGCTCATAGGTATTGCCTGGAATTCTCTTGATGTTAATTATTCTAAACTTTACACGTATTTTTCCTTTTATTGAAAATAAAGTTGTCTATCACATAATGTATCCTGATTATGTTTTGTCCTCCCTCTGCTGCTCCCAGTTTCTTTCCACCTCTTCTCCCATCTGGATCTACTCCCTTTTGGTCTCTCATAAAAAAAAAACACATTCTTCTAGAAGATAATAATAAATATAATAAAACAAGACAAAAGCTAACACATTGTAATTGAACCAAACAAACCAACAGAATAAAAAGAACCCGAAAGAAGGCACAAGAAGAAGAAACACACTCATTTGCACACAATGAAATCCCATAGAAATACTAAACTGAAAGCTATAATGTATACACAAAGCTATAATGTATACACAAAGAACCTAGCACAGATCAGTGCAGGCCCTGTGCATGCTGTCTCAGTCTCTGTGAGTTCATACAAGCTTTGCTCATGTTGATTTTGAGGGCCTTGTTTTCTTAATGTTCTCCATCCCCTCTGGCTCTTACATTCTTTCTGTAAGGTTCTCTAAGTCCTAGGGTTGGGGTGGGGTTGAGAGAACATCCCATTTAGGGCTGAGGGTTCCAAGGTCTCCCACTCTCTGGCTTGGGTCTCTGAATTTCTTCCTATCTATTGTAGGAGGAAACTTCTCTGCTCCTGGCTGGACAAGGCACTGATCTATGGATAGAGCACATTGCCATTGGGAGTCATTTTATTGCTACTTTTACTGTTTTTTTGTTTTGTTTTTTGTTTTTAGAACAGTAGTTTTTGCTTTGACCCTAAGTCTCTGGGCTATGTAGTCTCGAGTTCTTGGCCATTCAAGCAGTGTTGGGTTTGGGTACCATCTCATGGTACCTTAGCCCAAATCAGATATTGGTCAGTTACTCCTAGAAGATTTGTGCCACCATTACACCAGCATATCTTGCAGGCAGGACACCAATAAATATCTAAAAATTCATGGCTGCATTGGTGTTTACATTTCTCCTTTGGTGGCATGCAGAGTGACTTTCTGTACCAAAACACTAGCATGTGAGCGTGAAGGCTCTCTGTAGATACTAGTTGGACTTCTCCATGTCCGATGAGTTGTGTAGGTATTGTCTTCGGCAACAGGGCCTTGTCTTCAGTTTGTGGTGAGCAACCTATAGTCTTGGCAGCAGCCTAGTTTATTTGGGAATTCCCATAAGGCACTTTTGGGCAACAGCTCGTTAGCTATTGCCCAAATCCCAGTCCCAAGCTTTATCTGGTGACAAGAGATTTCCAGTCTCCCCATTATTTGGTGATTTCATTTTGATTGCCTTCATGTATGTATAGTTTTAGGAAGCTTCTACTGTATTTAGGTTTCCTTACTACCCTTAAGACGGCCCTTAATTTTATCTGTCTCCCTTTGTATTCTCTCCCTTGTCCCCTTCCCTCTTCCACTCTCCCCTCCCCCTCCTGACTTGATCCTTTCATTCCAGTGTCTCCAATCCATCCATAGCTATCTATTCTGTTTTCCTTTCCCACCTAGGTCTATCTGTCCCACCTAATCCTTGACTGTATACCTAATCTCTGTGGTTATATAAATTATAGCTTGTTTATCATTGACTTAACTGCTAATATTCCATACCATATTTGTGTTTCTGGGTCTGGGATACCTAACTTAAAAAGATTTTTTTTAGTTCCATCGATTTACTTGTATATTTCATGATTTCATTTTTAAAAGTTAAGGAATATTCCATTGTGTAAATGAACCACATTTTCTTTATCCATTCATCTGTTGAGGAAATCTAGATTGTTTCCAATTTCTGGCTATTATTACTACAGCAGCAATGAACATGGTTGAGCTAATACACCTTGGGTATATGCCCAAGAATGGTACAGCTGAATCTTGAAGTAGATCTATTCCTGTCTTCCTGAGAAACCACCATACTGATTTCCATAATGGCTGTACAAGTTTGCACTCCCTCCAGCAATGATGAGTGCTCCCCATATACCATATTCTTGTCAGCATGAGCTGTCACTTGTTTTTTGATCTTAGCCATTTTGACAAGAGTAAGATAAAATTTCAAAGTAGATTTTTATTTGCACTTCCATGGTGTCTAAGGATGTTGAACATTTATTTAAATGTTTCTCAGCCATTTGAGTTTACTCTTTTGAAAATTCTATCTGTATCCCAAGTTTTCTGAGTTCTTTATATTTTGGATATTAGCCCTCTGCCAGATAGTTTATTGCACATGTGTGAATGTGTTGTCTCACAATAAAAAATGAGAACAAAAATGTAGAGTTAATCATTAATCTAAGGAATTTGTTAAGTTTAAGTAATTGACATCACTTTTCTTTCAAATATATAAGATCAAAACATGGGAAATTAGCCAGCTATTGTCAGTAGTAATTAGATCCTTATCTTCTTTTCTGTGTTGGAGTTCCTCAATTTAAAGGCCCATCACATAGGATCAGTAAAAGAAGTCCTCACAACTGACCCTGCTGATCCGACACTGTTAACCAGAGTCCCATTTACACAATGCACTCACTGACATTTTACTGTGGCTATCTACTTCTCTCTCCACTGTGTGTACTCATTAATGTTATTTAAATAGAAAATGAGAATCACTGAGTCTATGAGAAGTCATATTTATAGTTCAGGAAGCTAACAAGGAAGTGTCTACAAAGAAAATAATTATTATTTAATTAGGATGGATATAGCTGTAAAAGATGAAAAATCAAAATCTAGAAAATTCCTGCACTTAGCTGCTTTGGGAGAGTTTTTAATTTCTCTTCCTCAATTTAATTTCTCATACGCAATCAAAAGACTGAAAATTTTACACAATCAAAAGATTGATTGTCTAAATCAAAGATGGTGTGGCTGAGTATGGTTGGTGAGAGACAGATTTTTAAAAATCAGGATGCAGCAACCTCAGTAGAACTCTGAAACACAGCTTGCTACGATACAGAGAGGACCAAGAGGTGAGTGACCAGCCACCAGGCAGGACATCTCACTCTCTAGGCCCTCTATAGTGGGGCAAAACCCAGGCCCCTTTCCCACCTGCCTCAGCTTCTCTAGCCAGCCAGCAGGAGAGATCTCTGGAGGTAGGCTGCCCGAATAACCACCCCCATCCATTGGACCTTGCAAGCTGCAAGACCCATTCCTCCTCAAACTCACTTATCTTCTTGCAACCTCAGTGAAACTCTGAAACACAGCTTGCTACAATACAGGGAGGACCAAGAGGTGAGTGGCCAGCAAGCCGGCAGGACACCCCACTCTCTAAGCCCTCCATAGTGGGGCAAAACCCCGGCCTCTCCCCCACCTACCTCAGCTTCTCTAACATATAAAGGTAGACATGTCAGAATTAGGCCTGACTTCTCAATGGAAACCATGAAAGCCAGAAGGTCCTGGGAAGATGTGTTGACGATAATAAAAGACAACGGATCAGGCTACTATACCCAGCAAAGCTTTCAATCACCATCGATGGAGAAAACAAGATATTCCATAACAAAACCAGATTTAAACAGTACATATCTACAAACCCAGTCCTATAGAAAGTACAAGAAGAAAAACCGCACCCCAAGGAAGCTAACTGCACCCAAAAAGTACAGGGAACAGAAAGCCTCCCACAAGCAAAACCCAAAGAAGGGAAACACACAAACACTACCACCAAAAAATAGCAGAAATTAACAATCACTGGTTATTAATATCTCTTAATATCAATGGACTCAATTCACCTATAAAAAGACACAGGCTAAGAGAATGGATACAAAAACAAGATCCAGTCTTCTGTTGTATACAAGAAACACACCTCAACTTCAAAGACAGACATTACCTCAGAGTTAAAAGTTGGACAAAGGTTTTCCAATCAAATGGACCTAAGAAACAAGTAGGTACAGCTATGTTAATATCTAACAAAATAGATTTCAAACTAAAATCAATCAGAAAAGATGGAGAAGGACACATTACACTTATAACAGGAACAATTCATCAAGATGAAGTCTCAATCCTGAACATTTATGCCCCTAATACAAGAGGACACATGTATGCAAAAGAAACATTGCTAAAACTTAAATCGCACATCAAACCCCACACACTAATAGTAGGAGACTTCAACACTCCACTCTTACCAATGGATAGGTCAACCAGACAGAAACTTAACAGAGGAATAAGAGAACTAACAGATGTCATGACTCAAAAGGACTTAATATACATCTATAAAACGTTCTACCCAAACACAAAAGAATATACTTTCTTCTCAGCATCTCACAGAACCTTCTCTAAAACTGACCACATACTCGGTAATAAAGCAAACCTCCACAGATAAAAAAATTGGAGTAACCCCCTGTATCTTATGGGATAACCATGGTTTAAAGTTATAATTTAACAACACTACACTCAAAAAGCCTACAAACTCATGGAAATTGAACAGTGAACTATTGAACCACCCCTTTGTCAAGGAAGAAATAAAGAAAGAACTAAAGACTTCCTAGAATTCAATGAAAATAAAGGCACAACATACCAAAACCTATGGGACACTATGAAAGCAGTGCTAGAAGGAAGGTTCATAGCACTAAGTGCCAACATCAAGAAAGTGGAGAAAGCTCACACTAGTGACTTAACAGCACACCTGAAAGCTCTAGAACAAAAAAAGCAGACTCTCCCAGGGGGAATAGAAGACGGGAAATAATCAAATTGAGGGCTGAAATCAATAAAATAGAAACAAAGAAAATAATACAAAAAATCAGTGAGACAAAGAGCTGGTTCATTGAGAAAATCAACAAGATAGACAAACCCTTATCCAACCTATTCAAAATGCAGAGAGAGAACACCCAAATAAACAAAATCAGAAATGAAAAGGGGAACATAACAACAGACACTGAGGAAATCCAGAGACTCATTAGATCATACTACAAAAACCTATACTCCACAAATCTGGAAAATGTAAAAGAAATGGACAATTTTCTGGATAGATACCATATACCAAAATTAAATCAAGACCAGATAAACAATTTAAGTACACCTATAACTGCAAGGAAAAAGAAGCTGTCATCAAAAGTCTCCCAACCAAAAAAGGCCCAGGGCGGGATGGCTTTAGTGCAAAATTCTACCAGAAAGTCCAAGAAGAGTGAGTACCAATACTCCTCAAATTTTCCACATAATAGAAACAGAAGAAAAATTGCCAAACTCTGTTTATGAGGCCACAGTTACCCTGATACCAAAATCACACAAAGACTCAACCAAAAAAGAGAATTACAGACCAATCTCACCATGAACATAGATGCAAAAGTACTGAATAAAATACTGGCAACCAAGAACACATCAAAAAATCATCTACCATGATCAAGTAGGCTTCATCCCAGAGATCCAGGTATGGTCCAACATATGAAAACATATCAATATAATCCATCATATAAATAAACGGAAAGAAAAAAACATATGACCATCTCATTAGATGCTGAAAAAGCATTCGACAAAATCCAACATCCCTTCATGATAAAGGTCTTGGGGAGATCAGGGATACAAAGAACATATCTAAACATAATAAAATCAATATACAACAAGCCGACAGCCAACATCAAATTAAATAGAGAAAAACTCAAAGTGATTCCACTAAAATCAGGAACAAGACAAGGCTGACCACTCTCTCCATATCTATTAAACATAGTCCTTGAAATTCTGGCTATTAGCAAAAAGACAACAAAAGGAGATCAAGGGGATTCAAATTGGAAAGGAAGAAGTCAAACCTTCATTATTTACAGATGATATGATAGTATATATTAATGACCCCAAAAACTCTACTAGAGAACTTCTACAGCTGATAAATACCTTCAGTGATGTGGCAGGATACAAGATCAACTCAAATAATCAGAAGCCCTCCTATACACAAATGATAAAGAAGTTGAGAAAGAAATCAGAGAAACATCATCCTTCACAATAGCCACAAATAACATAAAATATCTTGGGGTAACACTAACCAAAGAAGTGAAAGACCTATTCAAGAAGAACTTTAAGTCTTTGAAAAAAGAAATTGAAGAAGATACCAGAAAATGGAAAGATCTCCCATGCTCTTGGACAGGTAGGATCAACATAATAAAAATGGCAATCCTACCAAAAGCAATCTATAGATTGAATGCAATCCATTCATCAAATCAAAATTCATCAAAATCCCAACATAATTCATCACAGACCTTGAAAGAACAATAATCAAATTCATATGGAAGAACAAAAAACCACAGGATAACCAAAATAATCCTGTACAATAAAGGAACTTCTGGAGACCTCACCATCCCTGACATCAAGCTCTATTACAGAGCTACAGTAATGAAAACAGCTTGGTATTGGCATAAAATCAGAGCGTTTGACCAATGGAATAGAATGGAAGACCCGGATATTAATTCATACACCTATTAAGACCTGATTTTTAACAAATAAGCTAAAATTATACAATTGAAAAAAGAAAGCATCTTCAACAAATAGTGGTAGCATAACTGGATGTCAACATGTAGAAGAATGAAAATAGATCCTTATCTATCCCCATGTACAAAACTCAAGTCCAAATGGATTAAAGACTTCAATATAAATCTGACCACACTGAACTTGATAGAAGAGAAAGCGGGAAGTAGCCTTCAATGCATGGGCACAGGAGACCACTTCCCAAATATAACACCAGTAGCACAGACACTGAGATCAACAATTAATAAATGAGACCTCCTAAAACTGAGAAGCTTCTGTAAAACAAAGTAGACAGCCAATAAGACAAAAAGGTAGCTTACTGAATGGGAAAAGATCTTCACCAACCCCACATCAGACAATGGACTGATCTCCAAAATATATAAAGAACTCAAAAAATTAGATACTGAAATTCCAAATAACCTAGTTAAAATGGGTAAAGAACTAAACAGAGAATTCTCAACAGAAGAATCTCAAATGGCTGAAAGGCACTTAAGGAAATGTTGAACATCCTTAGCCATCAGAGAAATGCAAATCAAAACAACTCTGAGATACCATTTTATACCTGCCAGAATGGCCAAGATCAAAAACACCAATGAGAGCTTATGCTGGAAAGGATGCACATTAAGGGGAACACTCATCCGTTGCTGGTGGGAATGAAAACTTGTACAGCCACTTTGGAAATCAGTATGGCAGTTTCTCAGAAAATTGGGAATCAACCAACATCAGGATCCAGCAATATTATCACTCTTGGGCATAAACCCAACAGATGCTCAATCATACTACAAAGACATTTGTTTGAATATGTTCATAGCAATATTATTTGTCATAGCCAGAACTTGGAAACAACCTAGATGCCCCTCAACCAAAGAATGGATAAAGAAAATGTGGCACATTTACACATTAGAGTACTACTCAGCAGTAAAAAAAACAATGACATCTTGAAATTTGCATGCAAATGGATTAAATGAGAAAATACCATCCTGAGTGAGGTAACCCAGACCCAAAAAGATGGACATGGTATGTACTCACTCATAAGTGGATACTAGCTATAAACAAAGGATATTGAGTCTATAGTTCATAATCCTAGAGAAACTAAGTAACAAGGTAAACCCTAAGAAAAACATATATAGATCCACCTGAAAAGTCAAAACAGACAAGATTGCCTGACAAAATTGGGAACAAGGGGGTGGGTGGAAAAGGGAGGGTGGAAGAGAAAGAGGAGGGGAGAAGAGTAGTGGTGAGGAGAACTTGAGGGGACACAATAGTCAAGATGGAGAAAAGACAGAGATGAGAGCAAGAAAAAAGATATCTTGACTGAGGGAGCCATTATGGGGCTTGCAAGAAACCAGGCTCTAGAGAGATTCCCAGGAATCCACCAGGATGACCCCAGCTAAGACCCTAAACAATAGAGGAGAGGGTGCCTGAACTGCCCTTGCCCAGTAGTCAGACTGATGAATATCTTAAAAATCACCATAGAACCTTCTTCCAGAAAATGACGGAGACAGAGACAAAGAACCGCAGTGGAACATTGGGATGAGCTCCCAAAGTTCAGCTGAAGAGTGGGAGGAGTGAGAATATGAGCAAAGAGGTCAAGACCATGATGGGGACACCCACTGAAACAGTTTACCTGAGCTAATGGGAACTCACCAACTCCAGGCAGACTGGTAAGGAAAAAGTATAGGTCCAAACTAGTTTCTCTGAATGTGGTTGACAGTTGCATGGCTGGGGTAGACTGAGGGGACACTGGCAGTGGCACCAGGATTTATCCCTACTGCTTGTCCTAGCTTTTGGGGAACCTATTCTTTTTGGAGGAGTACCTTCCTCAGCCCAGATATAGTAGGGTGGGCCTCGGACCTTCCCCAAAGCAATGTCCCTTACTCTCTCTGTGAAGTGGGTGGGGGTGCGATGGGGGGGATAAGTGGAGGGAATGGGAGGAGGGGAGGGAGTGGGAACTTGGATTGGTATGTATAATGAAAAAAGATAGTTTGTTTTCTTTAAAAATAAAAATAAAAAATCAGAATGCCAACACAAAGGCTCAAGGAAAAAGGACATTACATCAAAATATTGATAAGTCCATCTTAATTTATGGTTATAATTATGTTCTAACTTAATATGTTGATTTTTAAACAATCTTTTCTCATAATTTTTTGTTCCAAACAATGCCTTTCAGTTTACCAGTTATCAACCAATAATAATAGTTAGAAGGCATCGGTTTAACTGTTATCTACTGTGTTGTTAGAAAGTACTTGACTCTTGTTTAACAGGCCACATTGGAGGAAAGAGACAAACAAAGTCTAGACAGAAAAAAATTCAAAACTATTGAACACCCTACTGTCTCTGTTCTCTCCATCCAAATTCTCTTTTCAAGTTACTTTATCAGAAAAGTATATTTAAGCCACTGAACACTTGATCAAAGTTATTATTGACTTTCATACTACCAATTCATTTTTATTCATTCCTGTTTTGATTGTGGTCCCAGAATTGATATCCTGTCTAGTCTACTTTGACTCATGCCTCTAAAATCCATTTAATAGTCATCTTTAAATTAAAAAGTCCATATCACCAGATCTTTCTGACTCTTATACTCTGAGCTATATGGAAATCTAAGAAACATTTGCAATTTAAATGTCCTAAGTGCTACTGGACTCTAGTTCCCCTATTCTCCAGCGTGCTTTAACTCAGCAGATGGTTACACATCTGCTTTGGGGTAGTCTTGATCTTTCTTTTCCCTTCAGCTAATATCTATGCAACAAGCTTCCAGTGATCCTGCATATATCTGGAATCCACGCATAGAAAATTGTGGTTTGTATTTCCACCAGCACTGCTATGCTCTCCAGCAACAGGTCCCCTTACTGGTCCCCAGTGTCTATCCTTATCTCCTGTTCAGAAATCTGTTTTTCTCAAAATAGAGAGTGAGACTACAAACTTGCCTTGGTAAAAGGTAGACAATCTCTAATCACTTTGTACAAAAATCCTTTTACAAGGTTTATGAGGAGAAAAAGCAAATAGACAGCTGACAGCTTAGTTATATGTTGCTCCCTTCTCACCATTTTTACTATGCTCCAGAGACCCTGCGTTGTTTCCTTGTTGTTCCTGGATACAACAGGCCTCTACCTGGAAGGACTCTTTCTTCTATAGCGTTGGTAGAGTGGGGCCTGGAGACAATCTGCTAAAACTTTGGCTGGCTTGACATTCAGCAGGTATTACGAAAGTAATCCCAGATCCTTCTTGCAGTAAAACCTTACCAATTAGCAGCTCAAAGAGACCCCAAGGATTCAGTTATCTGCAGATATGTCTAACTTCCCTACACATTTTGGTGCAAAGATGTGTTATACTTTTTACCCAAACGTAGTTTTCAAAGACGATTCAGCAAGCAATCTTGTAAGACAGACTGCCCCTCTTCTGAGCAGAGGACCTGTCAAGATTCTTGCTCATTGCAGCAGGTTTAGGTCAACTAATCACAGAACATTTCCATCATACACCTCTCTGGAGGAATGGGTACCTTTGTGTGTCTGCTTGAGGAAATGAGGACATGGAATAAATCCCAAAACTGAAAACATATTGACTGCTGCCATCGCTATAATACAAACCTGTTTACCTTCAATCAAGAAGTAAATTAGTATCATAGATTTCCCCAGCATCTATGAAACTATGGCAGGTTATCTTGCAGGTATTCAACTGGAAACCCCAGGCCATTCATCATGATTGACACCACTAACATTGTAGACTTTGCCTATCTCCATTTATTATTTCCGGGATCCAGAAAATTATGATTTTCATTAACCAAACAAAACCAAGTTAACACAGTCAAAGTCTTGGTCACTTGTAGACATCACAAAAGGGGTGTATAAAAGGAAAACAACATTATCCATGTTTGAATTACATGATGACCTATATTTAAAAAATATCATGGTCACAGAAGGCCAACTTTCATAACTGTCAGAATAACTTGGCTCTCAATATGTCCATCACCTTCTGTCACAGTAATTTGTATGTCAGGAGGGAAAAATGTTCTGGGAAGGATTTGTACCAAACAATTAAGGACTCATTGTCACATTCTTAACACTGAACAAAACTAAGACACCAAGTCAGAAAACAAGTTTTGCACTGGGGATTTTATTTCTCATCTTTATGTTGTTTATTCATTGCCCAGATAAGAAGGGAAACATCATTTAACTCTCCACGAAAAAAATTCTAAAGGAAATGAAGTTCTACCTCTATTAAATTGTGCAATTTTATAAAATCTTTATCTTATGAATATAGTAACTGTGTCAAACTCTGTGTATCTTGCTCAGAACTTCTGCATTGCTCTTTTTTGCTGGTGTAGAGAAGACATTTTATCCCAGTGGACAGCATCCAGTCTAATTCAGGGTCTGGGGAGGGCTAAGAATAACAGATGTGAGCATGACAAAGTATGTTTATTGAAGAGCAATGATGAACCTCATTGGACTTTGTTCAGAGTGCTTTTTCTGTTTGAATGGCAGATGTAAAGTGAAAATATCAGAACCAAGGAATCGTTTGTGGTATTTTAAATTAGATACTGAAAAGTGGTTTATTCTACTCATGTGAGGAGAGAAGCTCCCTTTATGTCTGGGTTTGTAGAAATTTCAGAAGCGAATTCTAATGGGAAGTCAAACAAGGATCATGGGATAAAACGCAGCCAAAGGAAAAAGTATCTTTCCCTTTCTGGTGCCTGCGTCAGGATGATGAACTGCCCTGGCCATGAAGTCTGCAGCCTACACCCTGCATTCTGACCCTACATGCAGTCTGCAGCCTACACCCTGCATTCTGACCCTACATGCAGTCTGCAGCCTACACCCTGCGTTCTGACCCTACATGCAGTCTGCAGCCTACACCCTGCATTCTGACCCTACATGCAGTCTGCAGCCTACACCCTGCGTTCTGACCCTACATGCAGTCTGCAGCCTACATCCTGCGTTCTGACCCTACATGCAGTGCAGCCTACACCCTGCATTCTGACCCTACTTGCAGTGCAGCCTACACCCTGTTGGTTTTATTTCTTTTGCATCAGACACTGTCATCCTTCTCCTGAGTCTCTGTCGTGGCCAATATTCCAATTAAAGGTGGATGAGCAAAAACACACAAATGCCACCACAGTCTGGATACAAATTCAACTGCCCACTAAATCCTATTGCCTTGATCACCCATCAGATCAGGCCCTTTTAACACCAATGTTAAAACAGTAATACCATCTTATGCTTGGACCTTTCGCCTGTAAGAAAATACTTTATGATCTACCTAGACTATGCCCCTAAGAATTTCCTGTGGCTATCAGAAGAAGATTAAGCCCCTCAACATTTCACCATGGGTGGGTGAGAAGCCCATGAGGCCTTAGGAACTATTAGCAATTAATGACTGCTGGGGTAGGGCTGTCATTTTCTCCAGTGGTGTAGTCACTGGTAAGTTGCCTGTGTTCTAGTAAGTAATCTCCTGTCCATGCTTAGACAAAACAATTCCAATTAAACCTAGGAGCAACCCTGAGAATTAACACACAAAAACAGGAGATGGGCCTGTTGAGAAGAAGAGCTCCAGTGGGAGAAGCAAGAGGAAAGAATGTGGAGTTAAAATGGTTAAAATTATTATATAGATATTTAAAACTTTGAGACAATAAAAAGAATTTAAAGAGGTTTCCAAGGTATTTGTGCCCTCTGTCAGTTTACCTGTAGACACCTCAGCGGACACTATGTGTCTAAAAGGCCTTGTGGTCATCCCTTTTGGATCCACAGTTAGCATCAGAGTCAAACACATAGGAGTCACTCACCACCCCACAGTCAGCAGACAGTGAGAGGGAGTTCTTGTTAAGTGTCTGTCCTGTACCAGACACTGTTGCAAGTGTGTATAACTTAGAAATAAAATGTTGGAAGAGTATATTTGTGCACTGTCCATGGAATGAATGATTGGAAATGCTGATGTCTGAGCTGAGTTTAGAGGGAGGTGAAGTCTTAACTACACGTAACCAATGCAACTGATTCTAGAAATAAGCAGAAGTCAGCATCCCCGGCAGCTGGACCAGAGTGTGCAGTGCAATGGATGTGTGAGATAGTGTGCTATATATCCTGTGTGGTTTCACCAGGAAGAGCTGAAAGAGGAAACTGCCTCCTTCTACTTCTGCCTTTTAGTTAGGTGGGAAGTTGCATTGAGGTGGAACCAGCATTTTAAAGCTCCGTGTTTGCATACTCTCGTTTATGAAGCTTCTGTTTGCGTTGATGCTCTGCTTGTTGATTAACTGGGCACTTGTGGTTGTTCCAAAGTCGAGCAACAGTGAAACCAAGCCCCTTACGGGAGAAACAACAGCCTGACTGTACTTCCCTCTTTATCATTTCCCAGACCTGCAGGACTCAGAGTAAGGCTCGTGAGGACTGGGAATATGGGGGGTGGATTTCTCTGGAAATGGTGAAGCCTCTGCAATCCTCTCCCAATCCCCTCCCAGCCCAGAACCAAACAATGAGAGGAGGCAAATCAGAACTCTCAGATGAAGAGTGGGGGTACACAGAACCACGCAATGAGAAGAGGCAAATCAGAGCCCTCAGGTGAAGAGTGGGGGTACGCAGAACCACGCAATGAGTGGAGGGAAATCAAAATCCTCACATGAAGAACAGGGAAGTAAACCAAACAACAGCAGAAACTAAAGAACAATGGAATGCCGTGAAAAACTGCCTCTGAGCTCCGGGCTGAAATGGATAGCCACGGGCCTGCAGAACTCACCTGCCCCAACACACCCATGAGCCCTCTACTCTACCCTAGTCTGTCCTCCTGCCGTGTGCCTATGCATCACCCTTTCGACTCCTTCCCTGTCTGCCTTTCCTAAGCTTGCCTTCTTCTCTGTTTCAAAGTCAGGAAACAGCCATCAAAGCCCCACTCCACAGCCTGGGTTCTTTCCACATTGGATTATAACAGTGTTCACCATCAGGTCTTATGTCTCTGAGCCTACACTATGCAGGGCCACAGGAACATAGCTAACAACAAAGGAACTACAGATTTTGGAGTTCATTCCCTGACATGTGACTTATGTACTAACTCCCTTTGGGTGAAATAAACCTTTTTCCCCTATTCTTCAAAGGCAGGATGTTTTAGGCTTGGGGTCAGCTGGTCATAGACCATATGGGGGCTCTGTATTATTTCTTCTGTCCCAAAATACCTTCCTTTTCAACTCCATGACATGGCATCCTACTCTTTCACCAAGCACTGGCCCTCTTTGCCATTCCATATCTTTTAAAGGCTTCCTCTTCGCTCCCCAAACATCCCTTTCCTGTCTGGGAAGGGTCCTGTGGGCTGTGTGCTTGCTCATGGTCTGAGCTTAGAGAGTAGTTAAGTAGATATTTTCTGTTCACAGTCATCAGTGTGAGTCATGGGCTTTCCCCTAATTTAGAACGAATACCCCTGGGCTTGTGGTACAGCCTAATGACACACAAACTTACAGATAAACACATTACATCTCTCTGGGAGAAGTTAACATGGGAACATTGTGGAATCAGATGCAAACTTTTAATATAAAACAAACATCAAGGAATATTTGTGCTTACAGGAGGCTGTACCAGATTTGTGTAAGAGTAAGTCATTTTTATTCTGAAGAGGGGGATATAAAGCATTAAGAATTTTATATAAATAAATTTTTATTTGTAAATCTTCAACACACTCTACCTCAGTGAGTCCTCTGGAATGGTTTCCCATGAAGTTATGAATGTATACTTTTAGCCTTAATAATTATAACCTGCTGGGGACACAGCTTGGATGTTTTTCCAGGGAACTCAGAGAATTTCTTGGCCATATGAACAGGATTTTATCTAAGTGATGCTTTAAGATTTACTTCTCCATAAACTTACAATTATCTACACTTAATTCAATATTTTTTTACAGTTCATTTTTAAAATGATGGTCCTCTGACTTGTGAAAAAGGAACAGTTGTTTGCCCAGCACCAGAAATAAAATGAAGCCTGTAGAACATGGGGAATGATGTGACGTTTGCTTTTCTTCAAACCTGTAGAACATGGGGAATGATGTGACTTTGCTTTTCTTCGAATCGATGGAATCACAGATTTCATTACGTTAGCCTTTGAGAGAACAGAACTTTTTCAGCCTTGAATTACAGTCTCATGGAAACTGACCTATTGCTCATTCTAGGTCTTTAAAAATTATAGGCTAGGAGTTATATCTGGTCTATGTCCTTTTGGATCATTCTGATATGACAATCAGAACATCCCCATATGAAATGTTATTAGGAACACAAGGCTCTAGTGCTCCACAGCAATTATTGATATAGAGATTGTCATTGTCATGAAGGGCAGCTTCACAAAGCCAGTATGTCTCCTACCCTTTCTACCTGCACTTCAGAATTCTTTACTTATTTTTTATTATTGACTAATGAATTTGAGTTGGCAAGACTGATCTTCTAAATCATCCACCCCTTCATCAGGCATATTTTACATCTCACATTGTTCTAAAACTCATGAGCACAGTACCAAGCCCTCAGTATCCAAGTGTTTCAAACATAGAGTCCTTGTGCTGCAGCATCAAAGAATTCCCAATCAGTCTTTCCAGACCATGACGGGAGCTCTAAGGGGAAGCAATGTGGAATTCAGATAGAGCAGAAGAAAGAATTCTCTGAGGGGCACGCTGATAGAAACAAGGCAAGCATAGCCCGTTCCAGGGAAGAGAAGAGTAGCAACAGTGAGCTGCAGCAAGAGGCACAGCTCTCATTCATTGGTAAAACACAAAGATTGGAAAAATGAAGAGAGTTGATGTTGGAGACTAAGACAGCAGTCAGTCATCAGGAGCTGGTAGACTGTTTGTTCCCTTGGAGCATCTCATTGATTTGGTTGCTACCCATGAGTCAATCCACAGAAAGAAATGTTCTATTCTATTATCATGTCTCAATGTTCATGAACACTGAGACATGAACTTAATGAATTAGATTTTTAAACCTCTCTAAATGCATTGTGTACGTCCTGCCATTTTGATGCGTCATGCTCGCAATGATGATCAAGTCTATTTTGATGACTACAGGGTACCCTTTTAAATGTCAGTCATGATACCTAACTGCCAACAAAACATCAATATTTTAAGTGGGTTTGGTGGTTATGGGACATTCACTCCTACAGTATAACCTTCTGAGTAGCTCATCTTTTAAATAAACCTGTTAAACAAATTGATAGCAATGAAAACTACAACGTCCTAAGGGCTGTTTCTTCTCATTTGTTGTTCCTGGTATACCATAGGCTAAAGGTACAGGACAAAATTCACGAGAATCGAGGAACTAGTCTTTGGCTTAGGTAGGATGAGCGCTTATCAATTCTATGCATGACCTCCTTGCAAGTCTTTTATTTATACAAAACACATACATGTAACACTTTCATGTTAAATTTCCATGCAAACTGAAGTACATTCAAGAAAAGTAAATCTTGTTTTTAATCCTTTTATACTATATGTGATCTAGTCAAAATCTAAAGGGAGAAAAGGGTTTTGCCATGAGCAGACATGGTATGACCTGGGATGGACAGATAGATAGATAGATAGATAGATAGATAGATAGATAGATAGATAGATAGATAGATAGATATCCTCTCTCTTTTAATACAAGAAGACTGCCACTTTCAGAGAGTTCTAAGGTTAAATGTAAAAACCTTAAAATTTATAATAATGATAATAATGTTAAATTGGAAAGATTAAAGTATAAATAAAACATGTACAACACACGAATAGAAAGATATGAGAGTATATGTATGCACATTGTATTATGTACATATACATATGTGAATATATGCATTTAATGTATACAAGCATATAAATATATTAAGGGATATTTATGAAAACTTATTTGAAAATTATTTTTTAAAATTTATGTAATTCTTATCAGCACATTGCTGGGAGACACCCCAAAGGTCAGAGGCGTGTCATAGTACAGAGCGGAGGTGGTTGTCTGGATGAACAAGGAGATCTCAAGGGAAAAGGGTGTCCTGAGAACCTAAGACTGATGCTACTTTCATCTTGACAGTTTTTAGTGCTTGTGTGTCTTCTTCCTCTAATTCTCCTGAAAAATGATGAATGAAAGAGAAAGAGATATAAAAACAAAAATTGCAACTAAAGAGAGAAATACGCACAGGGTGGTGGGGCCTACAGGAAGTCACCCAGTTTAACTGGACTTGTAAGGAGCTAAATGAGAAGTATGTGCTTCGTGTTCCGTTGGGGAAGTTCCATCCTTCTAGAGAGCTATGACCTCATCCTAGATCCCAGAATTTTCCCAGGGCAAATTCCTTTGCAAACCATGCTGTCATCTTTCTCTCTTTTCTCTTTATTTTTCTATTTATTGCGCCACATGAAAATTCCTGTTTCTATAAAACTTCCAATTTTAGAATACCATTATAAATTAAAACATGAAAAGGAAATGATCTTTGCCCTTGTTTCTGACCCCTTCGATCTGAGTTTAGAAGGTAATATAAAATTCACCTTATTTGCCCAAGAGCACGGAGAGAGCATTGTGGATATGCACCCTAGCTCTAACTAATTAGGTTTGTATCCCAGCTCTGCTGATTGAATACATGACTTTTTAAAAATTGATTCCCAAGTTTAGACTTTATCTTTCTCATTTATAACAATAAGCCTACTTCATAGGGTTGCTATGGGATATTAAAGAGATTGTATGTACAAAATGCTTAAACTATTGCCTGAGACACAATGCATCCTTTAGTCATGTTTCCTCCACCAGGATCTCAAGAAACTAATCAACATGCTGGCCCTTGTGGTAATCACAACCACGTAACACAATAGAAATTGATGGAGATTAAATAAAGCTAAAAATTGAGTTTCTCAGTTTTACTGTCATATTTCAAGTCCTCCATACCACAGGGGACTGCCATATTGGGCAGAGCAGATACAGAACTTCTCCACCCTTGCAGAGGGCACTAATGCATGTTTTGTTAGCAACGATGGAACAGAAAGGACCCACAAGACAGGACAAGGCTGTGATGGGACAATCAACTGTTCCAAAGCTGTATGTGATTCACTCTGGAACAGGCGATGCATAAATCACTTGGAGTTTCTGATTTGGGAGATCTAGGCAGGACCTGGTTATCAGGGTTTCCAGTAAGTTTCTAAAGGATGATCAAAGAATGCCATTAAGAAGCTACACCCTGGACAACGATCTTTATAGAATGCAGGCTCATGTGTGGTGGGTGCCATCTGTGAAACAGGTACAATATCCACATTTCTTACTAAAATTTCTTTCCTAATATTTTTTTCCGTCATAATGTCATCCTGGTTGTTCGTCCCCACCTCGCCTTTCACAATCTCACTGCTGTCACGTTTATGCTATCTTCCTCTTTATGCGTTTATTGCTATCTTCCCTTTCCTAACATTGGTCTAATGTACAAAGATCTCTCAAACAGTAATGCCTCAGTTCAAACTAAGACTCCTTTAACCAAGGCAGCAAAAGTTTCTCATCCATCTTTTCAAAAGACGTATATCCAACAATCATTAAACAGTGAAATAAACCATTACTTTTCAAATTCGTTGGGTTTTGACCAAAGCAGTCTTAAACCCTGCCTGAGGTCAGCATTAGCTTGTTCCTTGGAATCTTTAGTAAGTTTCTTAATTCCCACGCACATCAGATCTTCACCTCAAAGTGCAGGTGCTGACAAATGCCTCTGATCACTGAGTAAGTTCATGTGTGTATAGAGCTAAAACTGTACTATGTATGTAAGAAATGCTAAGTGTTATTTATAGTCATTGTTAATTATAGTAAATCATGTCAAAGTAATTCGTTAAGAGCACTTATTGCTCTTTTAGAGGACCTGAGTTCAATTCCCAGCACCCACATGGTAGCCCACAACAATCTATAAGTCCAGTTCTAAGGGATCTAACACCATGTTCTGACCTCCACGAGCACTAGGAATGCTGTGGTATGTCTTCATAGATGCAAGTAAAACATTAATATGCATAAAATAAAATAAATAAATATAATTTTAAAAAATAACTCTAATTTTTAAATCTTAGGCAGACCTTTTTGTGAAACTTTAAAGAAAACTTGTGAAATAATAAACTCTGCGTAAAAAACAATAAGATGAACTAAAGAAGAGCTTTGGACCATTCTGAGCTTCCCTTTCCTCTTTACACTTACCACATGCTTACAACTGGATTTCCTATGAGTTTCAAACAAGTTAATGTAAATAAAGCAAAGAACCAACAATATTTTCAGGTTAGAAAATACAAAGTGCAAGCCCCTTAAATTTGGTAAAGACTCTAAAAGACAGTGTTCCCTATGAACTTTCCTGAATTCTTATATCTCTAGCACACTGGGGATCATATTTCATTAGTTCCAAGATATATAGCTCTCCTATTTCTTTTAAATCCATTTTTAATGAGAATACAATTGTATCATTTCCCCCTTCCCTTTCCTCCACGCAGCCCTTTCCAGGTGCTCTCCCCGTGTCCCACATGCCACAGCTCTCAAACTGATGGCCTCCTTTGCCTTCGATCATCACTGTCACACACACAAATGCACAACAGATGCATCCAAACTGCTGAAAAAGACAAGATCTCCTGGGTAAATTGAGAGCATGGGGGTCACCAGAGAGGGCAGAAGGAGATGGGGGAGGAGGAGAGTAGAGAAAAATATAGAACTCAATAAGAAAATTTTAAAAAGATCAGCTAACAATTGCAAAAAGAAGATGAATGGGAAGGGATCAGAGTGTTGAGAGCGGTGGAAAGGGCAGAGAATATGTTCAAAATTCTCAAAGAATAAAAAGTATTTTTATGGGGGGATGTTTTCTCACGGAGCACTTCCTTATTCACTTCTTTGATTTTAAGGCTGGTTTTGAACTTTCCAGATGTGAGTGCTCGGAATTAGGACCGTCTCTGCAGTGCTCTCTTTCCTGGCGTGATAACATGAAAGAAAGCCTGTCTGTTGGTTCGCAAGGGGTTAAGGTCAGAGAAAGCAATTCTAATGCTTGTCTGCCCATAAGAAGACTAAGAGTGTACTATGGGGTGGATGCACAAGGTCTGACACCCCTTTGTAGAATAGGTACTAACCAGTCTAGAGTACTGAAAATCAAAGATGTTCAGGATTCACAGGCCACTCCAGATTCAATGTTAATTGTTTCCTGACACCCATAAGTTGACACAACCTATACAAATTTCTACAAAATTGTTTCTTTTTATGTCAGAAACAGGACCAAGAGATAGAATTTTAAAAACATTTTCAAGAATAAAACTAAACTGCCTTTATATTGGAGTCTTCAAATTTGGAATTAAGTTCTCATAACAAAACTGAAAAATAAAAGCACTGTGCAAGCTGCTAAATGAGGGAAGTGAGTCGTGTTCAGCGGCAACACCTGTGGGTCACAGTGATGAGCATGTCAAGATGTACATCAATGTGCAATCAGCGCCACTCACATGTGGGTGGTAACAACAGCTCTCTAATTGGACTTAAGACCTTCTCAACAGGAGGGAAGTCACTCCTGGGAATAGAAACCTAGCCAGCTTCCCGGAGTAAGTGTGGTCTTGGACCTTAGAAAGAATCACTGTTTTGCTAGGTCAGCATGATTCCTTATTACATTCTAAACCTTATCTTTATACCCACAGAAAAATGTAGCTACCATCCCTCATCAAATAAGTATCTCTTTACATCAAATGGAGATCATTACAGAAAACCACAGCTGGACATAATTGAAGACCAATAGAACATGGGGTCAGAATGCTGCTTTAATGAACCTGGCCCAGCCCCAAGGGATGCATCTACATCACAGCCTCTGCATCTATGTACGGGTCAGGGAACACCAGGAAAGAGAGGGCATAAAGATTATGAGAGTCATAATACCAAGAGTTTTGCTGTGAAACTGTCTCTCTACTGTGTCCCACTGGACTGGGGGGAGTTCCACTGCATCTCACTGGATTAGGGGGAGTTCCACTGTGTCTCACTGGACTGGAGGGAGTTCCACTGTGTCTCACTGGACTGGAGGGAGTTCCACTGTGTCTCACTGGACTGGGGGGAGTTCCACTGCATCTCACTGGACTGGGGGGGAGTTCCATTGTGTCTCACTGGACTGGAGGGAGTTCCACTGTGTCTCACTGGACTGGAGGGAGTTCCACTGCATCTCACTGGACTGGGGGGAGTTCCACTGCATCTCACTGGACTGGGGGGGAGTTCCATTGTGTCTCACTGGACTGGAGGGAGTTGCACTGCATCTCATTGGACTAAGAACTACAGGTGACTGGTGCCTGCTGGGAAAACTGGCTTCCCACAGAGATGAACCCTTTGTCTCTCCTACTTTAACATCACCAAGATGACACACATCTCACATTGTGAGCCTTCTTGCTGCAGCTCTGTCAGCTGTCAGCCACTGCCATGATGGAGTTTTAATCAGTAGGGCACGTGCGAACATTAAAGGCAACAGCCTCCAAAAGTTCAGTGTGGGTGGCAGTAGTTCAAAAATAAATCCTAGAAACAGTGTGAAATATTCTTTTCCAACATAAAAAATAAATAAATGTGTATTTGTGTGTGTACCAGGGACTGTAGGAGTCCATAAGGAACAGCAGAGAATCAGGTTCGTTTAAGAAGCATTCCGGAAACATATAATTATGAACTCAGTCTAATTGTATAGCATGAATCAATTGCATTATTTGAATTCTTTTTTTAAAAAACTATTCTAGGGGCTGGTAGAGGTGGCTCTGTGTTTAAGAGTACTTGCTGCTCTTGTAGAGGACACGAGTTAGGTTCCCAGTGCCCATATCAGGTGACTCCCAACAGCCTGCAACTCCAGTCCAGGCCTAGTCTACACCCTCTCATGTTCTCCACGGGTGTCTACACACACACAGCCACACCACACGAAGAATAATAATGAAAAATAAATGAATCTTAAAACTGTTTCGTGTAGAAAACAAGAGTATTGAAAATTCTTAGTTAAAATGGGACTCAAGAGTCACTTCCTGAATGTGGCATGTTCATGATCATGTAAAAAAACTTATTTTACATATGTGCTCTTTTTATGTGTTCCTAAGTTATACATAAGCCACGTCTATACAAATTTAGATATAAAAGCTATTTCAACAGATATAATATAAAATCTAAAAAGACGGTTTCTTGAAAATGCATAATTACTATTACCACTACAAATTCCAGCTGCTGAGAGTTACTGAGATGTGGGGTCTTGGTTTTCAAAGACAGTGAGTGCCTGAGGAATCTAAAGAATTGAAATAAATTAACGACTTTTTCATCTTGGAGTAGTGAGCAGCCCTGGATGCGATCAACAGATCCTGGAGAAGATACTTGCTCAGCACTGTAAAAGAGCAGGGAATTTCCACCCAACCCAGACACAAGGCAAATTTCTGTTAAGAATGCTAATATTGCAATAACAGGGGTGAGTTTTATTTGTAGCAGTTTACCTACCCTTAGAATTCACCTCATTTCCAATTCGTATTGTAATTTTGGTAATTTGGGAGTTCATTGTGTTAGCAAGCCCCAGGGGGAGCCTCTCCCTAGTGCAGAGAGGGTTTTGTGCTGGTCACATCAGGTCAGAATGTTCCAGGCACTAAAGTCAGAGCTTCTAGAATGGAGATGTGAAATCTGCAACCAATCTTAGCATGGCTATTGACTCACCTGATTTCTGGCAGTGCATATCTCTGGGTAAATACTATACAAACACTTTGTTAAGATAAGCAAATCTAGTTTTGGTTTGAGCTGTTTTTGTTTTTGTCTTACTGATAATTTTTTAGTTTGTTTTTGTTGTTTGTCTTGGTTCTTTGTTTCGAGAGCAAGAGAAAACACATAAAGTTGGGTTGGGAGAAGCTGGCTCGAGTTGAGGAAAAGGAAAAATATGACCATTTTATATATTTCAAAATATATGAACAAATAAATAAAAACTTAGAAATAAATTATACAAATCCTACAATAAACTCTAGTTTCATGGTGTTTTTTTTTTCAAAGATTCATTGTATTTTTAGTTTTATGGGGGTAGGTTTGTGCCTATGTGGGTGCAGGTGCCCACAAAGCCGAAAGACAGCAACAGGTTCCTTACAGCTTGAGGCCTAGCTACCCTCTGTGGAGTTGGGAAGTAAACCCTGGTCCTCTCAAAAGTAGTGTAAGCTCCTGACCGTGGAGAATCTCTCCAGCCCCTCACACGCTGTCACACTAGCCAGTTTCTCTGACACAAACTTCATGATGACTGGAAGCAGTCTCTGCACATCTCAGGAAAAGAGCACTTTGTATCTGTAGTTTCTTTATTTCTTATTTTATTTTGAAAATTGTAACATAATCCCTTTCCTCCTTCAAAAACCCTCCCATATCTACCTATTTGCTCTTTTACAAATTCATTGCCTATTTTTTCATCAATCACTGCATTCCTTTATGAATATACTTAAATATAATCTGCTAGGTCTGTATAATGTTACTTATATATATATTTTTTCAGGGCTGACCGTTTGGTGTTGGATAATGAATTGCTGTACTCTTCCCTGGGAAAACTATACCTTCCACTCGCATCATTCCTTAGGTGCCTGTAGTTCTTAGTGTAGGATTGAGGCCTTGTGCCCTTTCCCAGTTCACTTTACCTGTCTATGCTGTTGTACTGGTTCAGTTCATGTTTAGACAGCCATGTTGGTGAGACTGTCCAGTGTAGCTTCTGACATTACTAGGATCCCAGTCTTACAGCAAACTCCATGACGTTCCTGTGCAATGTTCTCTGAATCTTATGTGGGGTGCTTTGTAGATGTACTCATTGGAACTGGCTTCACAACTCTATAGTTTTCTTGGCTGTGGTTTTCTGTCATGGTCTCCATATGCTTCAAAGAGAAATTTCTTTGATAAGGGAAAAGGACTCTATTTATCTGTTAGCATTAGGACAAATAGAGTGTAGTTAGGGATTCAGTTGGTTTAGTAAAGTGGTGGCTGTAGGTTCTTCTCCAAGATCCATGACTTCACTAATGGATAACTAACTGGCTAGGTTTCCAGAACGGGGCATGATTTCCCTATTGTTGAGCAAATCTTAAGCTGTTGACTATATCCAAGATATGAATGCTACTATTGCACCGTCATCATGTCATGCTATTCATTGTTGTGGTTCACACGAATCATATCATATCTGGGTAGGACTATTGTTTGCCTCTCTCTTTTGAAAGCTTGCATAGTGCCTTCTGGTGCCATGAGAAACGGCCCTCAGGGAGGAGGCAGTCAGGACAGTTCCAGCTCAGAGCCTCTGGGCCTTGTAGCTGAAATACATGTATCTTCAGCAAATCTGGGGGAAGGGGTGGCAAATGAAGGCAATAATAATACCCTGTGTGTTTTAGGAGTCTCTTGGACAACCCTGTATCCAAGAGGGCCTCTCATGCTTAATTTTGGAGATTTTTGTTAGGTGGTCTTTGGATTTTGAAGGGAGCTTTGCCAATCCAGATGAGAATTTTTTATTTAAACTATATATGTATGTTTCTGCACAATGTCTGTAACTTTTAGAGAGTTATGATCAATTTGTGGGTCTTTGTTAAATTTGCAAGTTATCTATAGAACACTTATTTTGGTATACTAACTCTCCTTGGTGAAAAAGGCTGGCCATATTTCAAACCTTCATTTCACTATTGATGGAACCAATGATGAAAGAGTCTTTGTTCCTTCCTTTATTCCCATTTGGCCTGCAAACTGTGCAATGTTGGGCGCATTCATCAGCCTCTTATCTGTGGGCTTTTTTCTTATCAGTAAAATAAGAATTTTGAATGCTCACACCTCACAGCTTTTCCTCAGTTTGAATGACTTAGTGTCTATGAAGCATAGAAAAGCCCACAACAAATTCTTCTTACTAGGTGTAATCAAACCATGCCAACAGAGATGACTAAATAAATTCAAAAGTTAATTAAAAGATGGAAGAATCCAGGTTGACCCTGGCCTTCAAAAATGAGTAACACCTAGAAGAAAAGGCCAGAGTCAAATTGCTGTGCAGATGTCTGGTATTTTTCTCTATGTCCGTCTTCTCTTCTCACCTGCGTATTACATGGATATAATAAGCATAGCACAGGGATCTTGGCTCAGTATATCAAAACTACCATGTGACTCTCCAAATTATCTATGGCAAGAGGGAAAAAGCAGAATGGACAGAAAATGGGATGCTGAACCTCTCTATGGGTACAGGATAATTATGTGGGGTCCTGAGAGGGTAGAGGCCCCTGCCAGACCTCTACATATGTGCTCCAGATGTACTATTGATATATAGTGGGTTGGGCTCATGTAAAACTTAACAGCTTTGTAACTTCCTGCTAGTTTCTTAACATCTGTACATTTCATCATCGTTATTTGTAAAACGAACATAAAAAATAGGTAAGTGACTGCTTTCAAGAGTCAACTCCATTCGTACAACTAGAAAAAGACTTACTACAGAGTAGGTATCCCAAAATTTAGCTCCTCAGATGTATGGAAATAGTTTTGATTAGCTGTCTGTAGAAACAGAAACATGTATCATATATAATTCTTCCTAGTATCTATTCTACTCTCCCCAGAGCTTCAATTATCTGAATCAGAGGCCACTTGTGTCACAACCATGTGTAACGGGAGAGCTGGGACACGTGTTTGTGTAAGAATGCTATTCAGTCAACTTCAATGGCAAGTCCTGAGAAGCATACCAAATTTTAATGCCAGAGTTTAATTGAAATATGTTGTATAGATGAAGAAGTCCCCTTACTGGAACTAACAGAACACTCCTAAACCAAAAGCAATCACAAGTGGTAATTTAACTCATTGGCTCCAATTATATCTAGCAGGTTAATGAAACAGAGAAGAAAAAAAAGAGTGAGCTCAACAGAATGTCCTTTTTATGATTTTTATTCTCTAAAAGACAAATCGCCCTGAGAAAATACTTCTAACGACTCAGGGAGGATGGCCGTGTGGAAACAAATGAAGCACTGCTTCCTGAGAAGAAAGCAGCACGCTAAGTAGGACGAGCGTGGACCTGTGAGCACATCCGAGGACATGCGTCCTCCAGTGCTGGCACCCTAGACACGCTTCCCAACAGCCAGTGTTTCCCAGTAGTTACTGATTATTTTAAGCCATGGGAAGTTTTGAAATAACAGGTGTGTCTTTCATGCAACGTACTCTCCATGAGGTCGAAAGTGAGACCCTCCTGTATGTACTGTAATGGCTGGGGGTGAGGTCCTCCTGTATAGTAATGGCTGGGCAGGGTGGGGGAGCTGATTCTAAATGAAGCTGGGAACCAAAACCAATTGTGATTTCCACACCTGCTTTCCCCTTAAGATGCAGCTTCATCTCATACTTTTCACCATTAAATCCTGAGGAATAGCTGATGTGCATCAATATTTCTTTATATCTCTGCATTTGGAGTATTATAGATTATTCTATTTACAAATTGTACTTTTAATTTTCCATTGATTTTTCCCAAGGATTATAGTTTTCAGTAAGCTACAGTGGTACACAAACATAATTTCAGCACTCAGCAGGTTAAAGCAAGGAGTTCAACCTGCACTACACTGTGAGTTCATTGTTAGCCTGGACGACTAAGTAAAACTCTGTCCAGAAAGAAAAAGAAATTACATTTTTCACAGATAGATGATCTATTTGCCTCAAAGTTCAGTCTTTAGTGTTCCTCATGTCATTTCAAAGGACATAACAGATATTAGGATTCTCACTGAACTCAAACACTACCTATATCTTTGTTTCCCTAAATAGGATTTAGAAAATGGAATTAAATATCTCTTGGGAGTTGAATAAATGACTTAGTGAATAGAGTGTTCGTTCTGCAAATGTAAGGCTCTGAATTCAAATCCCCAGAACCCAAGCCAAAAAATAAAAACAAAAATTCAGGTATGGTTGCCTGGATCTGTAAGCTCAGCATCAGAGGTGAAGACAGGCTGATCCCAAGAGCTCACTAGCCAACAGCTAGCTGAAAGCTAAACATACTGGTCAGTGAGAGGCCCTGTCTCAGTGGAAGATTCAGTAAGAAAAGGAACCATGGAAAAAGATAAGTCCTACTCTGTCCTAGACATGCACCCATAGGGACACAAATCTTCAGTCTCATCCAGTTACCATGCACATACACATGCATGCACACATGGGCACACACACACACACACATGCACATACACACAACTGTAATTAACCTTTAAGATAGAATTGCATTATTTTCTTTTATGGGTATATCCTCACACACATATGCATGCCCAAAATAAATCAATAATCATGCTTTTAAAAACTTTTAAAAAATGAAACTGCAGTGTTTTCTTTTCCAGATGTTCTGTCTGTCGCTTCTTTTGTAGAGGTAACCCCTATTCTTCTAAGTCTCGTTCTTTCCTAAAGGTTTGACATTTTATACATACTAGCTTTACACCTCCCCCTAACAACGCTGCTGCTCTAGGTTCCTAAGGACCTCATGCTGCCATCATACTTGCTACTTAGCGGATTCTGCTGTCAGCTCACTCTCTCCTAGTTAACTGTTTCTGTGTGCTTGGTCACTGGCTATAGTGAGCCTATTTTTAGCAGCCTTGCTCTTGGATGAATCTTCTAAGCAGTCAAAATGGAGAGGACACTTCTTCACGCTTTAGCGATTTACTATACTAAGACCCCAAGACTTGAAGATCCCTAGGCCAACTAGGCACACAAAAAGTAAAAGCTCACATGGCAATGTAGGCTCTTAAATTGAAATTCTCAAGGGGACTTGTCTTCCTGGCATTTATCCTAACTCTGCTGGTGGCCATTGTTTACACTGACTCTGCTGGTGGGCATCACTTGCTCTGACTCTGTGCTGCTGGGCATCATTTGCCCTGATTCTGCTGGTGGCATTATTTTTTAGCCTAACTGCTTAGTATTATGAGAGTATTCGTTTCTTCAAGACATTTCTCAATTCTAGTTCTCTGCCTCATTTGCAGCTAAGACCTTCCCCACACTGTATTCTTTCTAGCATCTTTATTCTTGACACATAGCAATCACTTGTAATTTCTGAGCAATTTAAATAATGTTATTGTTTTGTTTCATGGTACTTTTGATCAAGTCCCGGACTTTGGGGATGTAGGTGAGCATCTTACCCCTGCCGTCAAATTACTAATGGTTTCAAATACTTAAAAATACATTATTATGATGTACTGGCTACCACAGGGTATTTTTCACATTTATTTTTGGGGGGTTCATGTACTCCACAGCACACATACAGAAGTCGGAGGACATCTTTCCAGAGGCAGCTCTCCCCTCCTACAACATGGATCCTGGAGCTCAAACTCAGTAGGCAGCAAGTGCCCTTACCCACTGAGCCTCCATACCCTATAATACTGTAAGTTTTTGTTGTTGCTTTAGACTTACTTTATTGGGTTGCCTGTAGCTTTAGTTTGTCATACCTTGTCATTTTTCACACTCTGAACAGTAATAAGTGACAATTCAATAGTTTATAACTCAGTGATTAATGGAACTAAACCGACTAAGCTCTACTGCTTTGCAAACCCTTAACATATGTGCAGACGCCTGAGATTCTCCCTCAGGTTCAGAGTCACAGACTAGAGAAATTTCTTTAATAAAAGAACTCTTAGCTTCTTGTCAGGACATGGAACTTTCTTGTTATTCATCACTGAAAATAGATTACAATAGAATATAGCATCTGCTTTCTAATTGAAAGTTAGAAAAGAAGATTCCATGGATCCTTCTTTCAAAAGTGCCATCTTTAAGATATTAACCCTTCACTTACCAAGATTCGAGAATGTGCAATTGTCTTCCACAAGATAATTTCCCACAATCCTCAGCAGGAAAGACTCCAAAACTACTTGTATAAACATTCTTTTTAAGACAATAAATGTGAAAGAGAATTTCTTAGTGAGAGTGTGAATGAATAACACAGAAACAGCCATTTACAAAACTCTGGAATCTTACAGGGAAATCTCAGTGATTTGAGAAAATAGCCATCTTGCACCTGAAGTGTACCAGTGATTGCCACAACTGCATCAGTACGCATTCCACTCTGAAAAGAAAAACACTCCCATCACAGGTTTAAATGTTCATGAAGTGTTCATTTGTACTCTGTACCAAGGGAAGTCAATTTTTTAAAGCATTTTCTCCTGAATCACTTTATTCAACTGTAAAATCTAAAAACTTTGTCAGATAAAACACTGGATGAAAAATAACCCTGAACTCTATGGGAAGTGATGAGTGTGGTTTACTCTCAACATGACTCAGCGAGTGGCGCCCGTCATGACCTGAAGCCCATCACTGAATTTCTCTGCGCCTGCTTCTTACCTATCCTCATGTAGTCTGAGATTCCTGCACCGAAGGAGAAAACACTTTTGCTCTAAGTAGTGTATGTCTAGAGTTCTCCAAATATTTAATCATTGAATACGTAAGTTTTTATAAATTACAATACATAATAGTAACTCAAAGGCCTTAATGATCTAGACAGTAAATAACATTTGAAGGCATTATGAAAAGTGTTCAAACAACTTGGAGTTCTTACTTTATTTAATCTCACTGCTAATAATATAACTACAAATTTTAAAAGCAAATCACTTTCCTTAAGACAAAGAAATCAATTATAGTAGATTATAGAATAAGAACATTTAGTTAATGAGATCATCTAATTTTTTGAAGATGCAGATAGTTATCAAATCACTTAATTTAGCCAACAGGAAATGTTACTAAATAGCATTAGAGCTTAGTAGTGAAAGTCAACGCAAAGTCTCCCTTTGCTGCCCAGACTGGCCTCAAACCCAAAGCCTTGAAGGAGATAAGGTTATACATGGGCATCACCTACCTACAAACAAATTTGCAAACAGCTATGTTCAAAATGCTAGCATTTTATATCATTATTTTTTCTTGCCATTCATCTTCTTGCTTTTAGTGTGTACTCTGTCAACAAACCAATACAGCATCTCCACAGACTTAGAAATGCACCTAAGACCCAGGAAACTGAAGTCGTAGCAAAACCTCTGCGTGGCATATGCCCATCAAACTGTGAGAACTCTGGGTCTGCCGTAGGAGACAGAGCTTTTATGGGCTGGCAGATGGGCCTACTGCACAGGCATGAGGACCCTAGTTCAGACCCCAGCACCCAGGTAAACACTTGGTTCAGGGGTGCATATCTGCCAGTCTAAGTAAAAAGGCTGAACTCCAGGGTCACTGAGAGACCCTGTCCCCAAAAGAGTGATGTGGAGAACTGTAAAGGAGGACATTCCATGTCAATCCCTGGCGTCTACACCAACCGTGGGCAAGCACACGCACACACACACACACACACACACACAC
>PVIU01016396.1:0-32955 GCA_004026605.1 Ondatra zibethicus
CTCTGTGAGTTCATATGTGTATCAGTCCTGTTGTGTGTGGAAGACACTGTTTCCTTGGAATCATCCCCCACTTCTGTTCCTGTAATCTTTCCACTTTCTCTTTTGCCCACATCCTTGTGCCTTGAAGGAAGAGGTTTGATAAAGACATCCCATTTGGGGCTCAGTGCTCTAAAGTCTCTCACTCTCTGCACTTTGCCAAGTTGTGGGTTCTCTGTTAACTACCATCTACTGCATGGAGATGATTCCTTGATGAAGGTTAAGTAATATTCTGATCTGATCTATGAGTAAAGCAATATGTCATTAAAAGTAACTTCATTAATATGTTTCTTTAACAGAATAATAATAATAATAATAATAATAATAATAATAATAATAATAATAATAATAGAAGGTTTTCCCCTAGGCCCCCAGCAGTGTCAGGTTTGGGTTTCATTTCATGGCTTAAATCCAATCAAAGAATGGTCTGTTTCTCCCTTAACATTCATGCCACTATTATACCAGTACACCTCATGGGCAGGTGGCTTTTGTAGGTTACAGAGTTAGTAGCTTAGTGATATTGATGATGATTTTCTCATCCAACAGCATGCAAAGTTCATTCCAGAACTATGAATGAGAGATAGTCAGTAAGAATGAAACTTCTAGTTTGCAACCAGTTCAATTTCTCCATGTTTAGCGACATAAATGTTTTTATGCTGGTACCATGTTCATCTTAATGCTGTCTCACTTTAATATTCCTTGAAATCTGGTTTCATACACCCTTCAGTGCTATTCATTGTACTCAGGATTACTTTGGATCTTTTGTTATTTTATATAAATTTTAAGGTTTTTTTTCTCTTTCTGTGAAGAAAATCATGAGCATTTTGATTAGGATTGCCCTGAATCTATAAATTGCTCTTGATAGGACAACTATTTTCATAATATTACTTCTAATAATCCATGAGCATGAGAGATCTTTCAGTTTTCTAGTGTCTTAATCATTTGCTTCAGAGATTTGAAGCTTTCATTTAAAATTTCATTTCTTTTAAAGGTCTGTCATCTTTGTAATTTAGTTTAGTCCTAGACTTTTTTGAAACTCTAGTGAATTGAAGTGATGCCAAGATCTTTTTTTTTGGTGTGTAAATTATTGGTATTTAAAAAAACACTATTTTATAATTTGATTTTATAACATGCCACAATTATGAAAATGTTATTTTTAGAAGTTTTTAGTGGGATATTTGGACTTTTTATGTATAACAACATTTCATCTCTAAGGACAATATTGCCTTTTTTCCTACTGTATCACTTTAATTTCATTTTTTGTCTTATTGCTTCAGCTAGTGTTACAAGAACTATTTTGAAATGGAGTGTGAAGAGTAGACAGCCCTTTCAATTCAACTTTTATTAAATTGCTTCATATTTTTCTCCATTTAGGATGGTGTGTTTGTGAATTTGTCATAGATAGTCTTTATTATGTTGAGTTATGTCCCCTCCAGTCCCACACTTTTTTGGAATTTTATTAAGAAGGCATGTTAGATATTGTCAAAGGTCTTTTCTCTGTCTATTGAGATAATCACTTTTCTGTTTGTTTTAAGCCCATTTATTGACTTATATATGTTGAGTTATCTCTACATCTCTAGGATAAGGCCAACTTGATTATATAAGTGATTATATATATGTATTCAATTTGTTAGTAATTCATTTTAAAATTTTTGTAAATTTATGCTTGCCACCCCATATTTTGTGGGTTTGTTGTACCTTTATGGTATTCAAGAAATACTATCTTCATAAAAGGAGTTTCAAAGTGTTCTTTTTGTTTTGCCTTATAATTTTCTTAAAAGTCTGATAGAATTTTTCTGTAAATACATTTGGGTCTTAGCCTCTTTAGTCAGAAGGTTTTTTAATTTTTGAATTATTTATTTATTCTGATATAATAAGTTGTTGACCTCATCTTGATTTAACTTTAGAGGTTAGGATGAACCTAGAAATTAGTTCACTTTAGTATTTCTAACATAATGAATTACAGGATTTTAAAGAATATATTTACAATATTCTAAATTTCTTTCATTTCTTACTGTTATAATGTTTCCCTGTTTATCTCTGATTATGCTAATTTGAGTCATTTTTCTTTTGTTTCTGAATAGTTGGGCCAAGGGTCAGTCAATCTTTTTTACCTTCTCAAAAGCAACTTCTAAGTTTGGGTGATTCCTTGCATCGTTTCTTTGTTAATGTTTCATTAATTTCTGCTCATTAATTCTACTACCACATTGATTTTTTCAAATTATTGAGCTGTAGCATTAATTTTTTGGTGTAGGAGGGAAACTGCCTTGGCCTATTTGATAGGGCAGAACTTAGGTAGGCAGAGAAAACAGAACTGAATGCTAGGAGGAAGAAGGGCAGAGTCACAGAAGCCATGGATCTCTTGCCTGAGACGGACGCTGGTTAGAATCTTTCTGGTAAGCCACAGTCACATGATGATACACAGATTAACAGAAATGGGTTAAATTAAGATGTAAGATAGCCAATAAGAAACTAGAGCCAATGGGCCAAGCAGTGTTTTAATGAGTACAGTTTCTGTGTGGTTATTTCGGGTGTTAGCTACCTGGGTGACAGGGATAAACAAGGGGCCCCACTCCTTGTAACAATTTTTAATCAATTAATTGAGTTTTTTCTATTTATGTCTTTTTTAATGTAGACAATCAGAACTAAAAATTCCTCTTTAAGGAATGAATTTACTATGCCAAAGAAATTTTGTTTGTTTCCATATTCATTGAATTTTCAGAAATTTTTAATTTGTTTATTGATTTCTTCTTTTATTCACTTGTCATTTAGTAATCTGTTGTTTATTCTTTATGAGTTTGTATAATTTCATTATCAAATATTAAGTAGATGAAGTTTTGTGTGCTCACTTTTGGATCTTCAGTTTTGTTCAATTGATCTACTGATTTCTGTATTGTGCACAGATATGGTACACAAAGTTATTTCCATTTTTCTGAATTTGCTAAGATTTGTTTGTGTCCCAGTATGCCATTTAGAGAAAGTTCCATGGGCTTTTGAAAAGAATTCTTTAATGTTTAGGTGAAATATTATCTGGTATGTTCATTTGCTATATGATGTTACTTAATTCTGGTGTTTTTCTTTCTGTTGTTTTTTGTTGTTTGTTATTTGTTTTTGTCTAGATGACCCATATATTGGAAAAAGTGGAGTACTGAGATCACCCATTATTACTAACTTAAAGTCAATCTGTATCTTTAAGTCAAATAGTATACTTCTTATGAAATTGAATGTGAGAGGGTTTGGTATGTATATATAATTATAATGTATTCTTTTTTAATTGCTCCTTTTATTCAAATGAAGTTTCCTTCTTTGTCTCTTCTGAACAATCCTAGCTTTTTAAAAACTTTTACATTTTTTATAATAGAAAACAAACTATCTTTTTTTATTATACATACCAATCCAATTTCCACTCTTCCCATCCCTTCCACATACCCTCCACCCACCCCATATCCACTCCTCAGAAAGGGTAAGTCATATTGCTTTGGGAAAGGTCTGAGGCCCTCCCTACTTTATCTAGGCTGAACAAGGTATTCATCAAAAGAAAATAGGTTACCAAAAAAAAACAGTACAAGCAGTAGGGATAAATCCTGGTGCCACTGCCAGTGGCCCCTCAGTCTGTCCCAGCCATGCAACTGTTAAACCACATTCAGAGGGACGAGTTTGGTCCTATACTTGTCCGTTCCCCATCCAGCTCAGGTTGGTGAGCTTCCCTTTTGTCAGAAATTAGGTTAGCAATACATGCTTTCTGTTCCTATTTCCTTGGAATAATTTTTGCCAGCCTTTCACATAAAGCAGTGTGTCTATATTTTAGAGTAAAATGAGTTTCTTGTAGACAGCAAAAGATGGATTTTTGTTTCTCAATCCATTCAATTAACCCACATCTTTTGATTCTAGAATCATGGTCATTAATATTTAAAGTTATTTATTATTTTTTAGTTTTTGTTACTTTCATTGAGCTATATATTTTTCTCTACTTCCTTCCCTTCCTCTCCCCTCCCCTTCTATCCTCTCCCATGGTCCCCTGAAAGGTGTGTATTAATTACAATTTTTTGTGTGTTTGTTGATTGTGCTCTAAATCCTATTTTCTATTTCAGTATTTAAAGTCTTATTTGTTGTCTATAGCATTTCTGTTCTGCTTATTTCTCTCTTCACATGTATCTATTGGTTCCAGTATTCACTATTGGGACAATTGGGTACACATGAAAGTTTTTAGCCTGTCTATATCATGGAAATATTTTCTTTGCTTTTTAACTACTGCAGATAGTTTTGCAATAGTTAAAAACAGTAGTCTGTTTGGTCAACACAGTAGTCTGTGTTGGTCATTCAAAATTTGAAGTAGGTTTCTCTAGAATCTCTTGGCTTTTAATGTTTCTACTAAGAAATAAACTGCTATTCTGGTGGGTTGTCCTTTATATGTGACTGGCTTTCCTCTTGCAGCTTTCCATATCCTTTCTTGTTCTGTATATTTAGTATTTTAAGAATAATATATCATGGAGAGTTTCTTTTTCTGGTGTGGGTCAATTGTCTATATTCTGTCAATTATGTTTTAAATAAATGCTGATTGGCCAGTTGTCAGGCAGGAAGTACAATCAAGTAGTTTCCAAAGTGAGCAATATATGACAGAGACAATTAGCTACCCGAGCAATCACCCAAAGTCTCATTTGGCAACGTTGAAGCAAACAACTTTGGCTATGGCCTAGCATAATTGACAGACCAATTTCAGAGGCAGGAAACTTTTCAAAACCATCTTATCATGTCTTGGCAAGATTGACAGTCCTGCTTATCTGTTTCCAGATATCATGTAACTTGTCAGTGGTTGAGGCATTGTCAGTTCCTTGCCCAAAGGCCAGTTTTGCCAAGAAGAAAACAAGTGGAGTGTCTTTGGTGCTCAACATTCTCTCAGGAATAGATTGGTGCTGTCAGGAGCAGTCATGTCTCATGTCAACAGAACCCTAAGCTATTTAAATGCCATGTTCCACAGATCCTTGAAGTAGTTAAGATTACCTATCTAGACAGAATATAATAGCTATGTATTTAAAGAACCTAATTGATCTAAGTGTATGTACAGCAAGCATGAACAATTATTGACCTATAATAATTAATACCTGTGTAACTTAAAGACTAAAACTTCATGTCAGAATATTAAATAATCTATAAACAAATATACAACAAATGAGGACAATGACCTCAAAATGTAAACAATATATATGTATCTTGATCAGAGGTAGGAGTAATATATAATGCAATATGAAAATATATCTTAAAAGTTGTATCAATATACAAAATGTCCTAAACAGAGATAACATACATATATATAATCTGACAAAATAACTTTGTATAGGTGTACAAATAATATAAACCAAAGTAACAAATATAATTTGAACTTGTATCAATACATAAAAACTATACCAATGTAAATTATCCATGAATAATAGCTCAAAGTATTCACTCTATTACCCACTATTACTATCCCCCCTTTTTTAACAAACATAGTTTTCACCCCGCCCCTCTATCTAATACAAGTAATAATCAACAACCCCTAAAAAGTGTTCCCAACCCTATGGACAAACTTTTTTGGGATGGGGTGTCATCTTCTAGAATTGCTTCCCACTGTCATGGGGGCAATGTTCTCTTAATGGGATCCTGCAAAATTAAAGTGATGTTTAAGTTTCAAAATTACTGTCTAGTATAGTTGCAAACAATTTCCGAGCAGCTTATAGACAGGGTTTTTTTTTTTTTTCAAAGTTCTTATCTGGAGTTTTAGCCAGAATGTCATGAGAAGGTGCACCATTTCAGCAGCTGGTACCCAAAAAGAGAAGTGGTCTTATAGTAGTGCTGTCTGTATCATGATGTCATCTCAACTAGGTGGAGTGGTTGCTGTGGGGCCCCATCTTCTTCCTGGAAACTTGAATAATTACTGCAGGAAAAGGATCTGTAGGAAAATCTATTGTTCATCATGAAAAACTTAAACATCATTCATATAAACATACATTTAATGAAGAATATATTATAGACAAAAAAGGCATGGAGAAAGTAAAAATTTTTCCTAAAATCTCTTTTTCTGTCCCATGCCAGATGGCTCCCAATATGAGACAGAAACTCTGAATGTTCCTTTTAACAACACGGTTGGATTTAGGGAAGTACAGAGCTATTGTCCAACTTCAAAACCAGATGAATATATTAATATATATAATATATATCTATATTATATATGCATGTGTGTGTGTGTGTAAATGTAAGTGTAACCCATACCTGGATTCATAAACCATATTCTGTTTTCTAGATGCTCCTTAGTGGATAGTTATTTTTTTTTCTGTCAGCATTCAAGCATTCAGGGTCTCTTGAATTTTTGATGATGTTTATTTTCCTGCAAAGATAAGAGCAGAACCTGCCTGAACTCTTATGGCTTTCCTTACCACCTGTATGATGGATAATATTGTGGATGAGCTGTCATTTCTGTTTCAATAGGTTTCTGCTTTTCAAAGTGAATCTTTAATTATTAATTTAATTAACTTTGATGGTATCCATAATTTTTCTTCTCCTGTGGAAAGAAGAGTGAAACCCCTTCCCCAATATAGTACATCTCCTGGTTTCCATTGTGAGGTCAACACATCCTTGAAATATACTGGTTGATTCAATTCAGAAGTTTTTTTTTTCCATTATCCAATGCCTCTCTGCTGCTGCTGTTCCTTTCTAATTAGCATTAAGAAAATTCAAGGTTAATAAAGCATTATGCAATCTATTTCTGGGTGTATTTTCTGTTCCTTTCTGTTTATTCAGCATAACCTTTATAGTATGATTTGACCTTTCTATAACTGCCTGTCCTGTAGGATTATTTGGTATACCTGTAATGTGCTTTATATTATAATGAGCAAAAAACCATTTCATTTTTTTAGATATAATGCCAAACCATTGTCTGTCTTTATTTGTGCAGGTATACCCATGATGGCCATAACTTCCAGTAAATGTGTGATTACAGAATCAGCCTTTTCTGAGCTCAAGGCACTTGCCCATTGAAAACCTGTATATGTGTCTATGGTGTGGTGTACATATTTTAATTTACCAAATTCTGTAAAGTGGAACACCTCCATCTGCCAGATTTCATTCCTTTGAGTACCCTTTGGGTTACTTCCTGCAGGCAATGGTGTTTGATTATAGAAAGAGCAAGTAGGGCCTGTCTTTATAATCTCCTTAGCTTGTTGCCATGTAATGGAAAACACTTTCTTTAAACCTTTGCTATTGAGATGATGTTTTTTATGAAATTCTGAGGCCTGAAACATACCTCCAATCAATAATTGATCAATTTCTGCATTACCTTGTGCTAGAGGACCTGGCAGACCCATATGGGATTGGATGTGTGTTATTTATATAGGACAAAGCCTATTACTGATTATGTCTTGCACATGGATAAACAATGAAATCAATTCTCTATCATCTGGTATAAATTCAGTGGTTTCAATATGCAAGATAATTCTTTCTGCATATTGTGAATCAGTAACTATATTAAGAGGTTCTTTAAAGTCCCTTAGCACCATAAGAATGGCATATAATTCTGCCTTCTGGACAGAAGTATAAGGGCTTTGTTCTTCTGATTTGTAACCTGCCTTCCCTGATTTATTTGCATGAGTATAAATTGTACACTCTCCAGTTATTGGCACATCATGTACAATTTGGGGAAGAATCCAAGAAGTCCTCTTTATAAGGTAAGTCTATTGCTTTTAGGATAGTTGCTATTAATTTCTCCCAAAAAATTAGCACAAGCTCTTTGCCACAGTTCATTGTCTTTCCATAACCTTTTTATTTCACGAGTAGTGAAAGGCACTATAATTTCTGCTGGGTCTATACCTGCTAGTTGATGAAGTCTCAGTTTACCTTTTATAATAAATTCAAGACATTTTCCATATAAGTTTTTAATTTTTAATTGGTTTATGTGGTATAAAGAGCCATTCTAAAGTAATATCTTCCCTCTGCATTAAAATTCCCATAGGAAAAATTCTGGAAGGCAATATTACGAGAATACAACTAAGATTTGGATTCACCCTATCCACATGTGCCTCCTGTAATTTTTCCTCAACCATTGTCAGTTCCTTTTCTGCTTCAGTTGTTAATTCTCTGGGACTTTTCAAATCTTTATCACCATCTAAGGTTTTGTCTAAATGAATTATTAGATCAGGTGTTATCCCAACAGCTGGTCATAGACTGGAAATGTCTCTTAACAATCTTCGAAAGTTATTAAGAGTCCACAACTGGTCTCTCCTAAATTGTGCCTTTTGTGTTCTAATTTTCTCTAAACCTGTTCTGTATCCTACATAATTAACAGAATCTCCTCTTTGAATCTTTTCAGGATCAATTTGTAATCCCCATTTAGGGAAGACTTTCTTTACTTCTTCAAACATCCTTTCTAAAGTATCTATATTTGAATCAAATAGTAAAATGTCATCCATGTGATGGTAGATTATGGACTTAGGAAATTGCTTAAGAATTATTTTCAATGGTTGACTTACAAAATATCGACATAATGTGGAACTATTGAGCATCCCCTGTCCATTGATATCTCCTAGTAGGCTGAGAATTATTATAAGTAGGCACTGTGAAGGCAAATTTTCTCTATACTTTTCTTGTAAAGGTATAGTGAAAAAACAATCCTTTAAATAAATAACTATGGGAGGCCATCCCTTTGGTAACAGAGAAGGCAGAGGAATTCCAGATTGTAGAGTGCCCATAGGTTGAATAACCTTGATAGCCCTTAGGTCTGTTACCATTCTCCATTTTCCAGATTTCTTTTTAACAACAAATACAGGAGAATTCCAAGGGCTAGTAGATTCTTCTCTATGTTGATCATCTAATTCCTCTTGTACCAGCTGTTCTAAAGCCTGCACTTTTCCTCAGCTAGAGGCCACTGCTTAACCCAAATTGGTTTCTCAGTTAACCATTTTAAAAGTAGGGCTGTTAGTACTTCTGAAGGTTTATCAATTGCTTTGTGTTCTTGTTAAGCCCCAATGGCTGGTGTCCATTGTCTATACTATCTTCTAATATTTTCCTCAGAAACATAAGTTTTGGGGGCTGCAGGAATGTTAATCTGGGTATTCCATTGCTGCAATAGGTCACAACCCCACAAATTTCACTGCAATATTGGCTATATATGGCCTTAGTCTTCCTATTTGCCCTTCAGATCCTATGCATTCAACCCATCTCATGCTTTGTTTTACCCAAGATAGGGTTCCAGTTCCCAGGAACTGAACATCTACCTCTTGAAGAGGCCAATTAGGATGTCAAGATTCTGGAGTAATGATACTTACATCCTCATTTATGTCTAATAAGCCTTCAAGAGGGGGAAGTGGTGCAGGACAATTGTCTATAGTCTATCAATTATGTTTTAAATGAACGCTTGGCCAGGAGCCATGCAGGAAGTATGGGTGGGACAACCAGACAGGAAGTAGAGGCAGGTCAATGAGAACAGGAGAATTCTGGAAAGGAGGAAGCCCATTCCTCTGCAGTCCTGTCCAGACATGGAAGAAGGAAGATGTGCTAGCCCATGTGGCTAGCATAGATAAGAATAATGGGTTAATATAAGTTATAAGAGTTAATAAGGAGAGCAGGCAACTTTCACCAAGCTTGACCCTTTGACTGCGAGGTTCTGGGCCAGCAAGGGGCCCTGATCCAGTGCCAGCAGATACATCCAGACCAGTAAGTTGGTCCCAGCCCATCGCCAAGGCTTTCTGACCATTTAGAGCCCCCCTCTACTGGCTTTTCTGCTTATTCCACCCTCGCTTGCCCCCGGGCACCCCTTTCTATCTGCAGGGTCCTAGCTTCCCCGAACTCAACTGCTTCCAGGCTGAGGCTTTGGGGGAAGAGTGAACGCAGGGCTACAGGGGTCCCCTTGTTCCAGGGAGTGGAGCAGAGCAGAGCGGGTAATTTTCACCAAGCCCTTTTAACTGTGAGGTCCTGGGCCAACAAGGGGCCCTGATCCAGTGAGGCAGATGCATCTGGACTGCAAGGGGCCCTGATCCAGTGTCGGCATATACATCCGGACTGACTGCGAGGTCCTGGGCCAACAAGGGGCACTGATACAGTGCCAGCAGATACACCTGGACCTGTCCTGGGCCATTAAGGGGCCCTGATCCAGTGTTGGCAGATACCCCAGACCAAGGGACCAAGCCACTGAGACTCTCCTGACCAGATTTGAAGGAAGAGATGGTCAGGGACCAATCCAAGAATTTATCCAACAACCTGAAAAGCAACATGATAACACAAGAATGCAGTGAGTATGCAATAGGAAAACCTAAGCAACCTAAGCCAGTAGAAGAAGAAATTGACTTTAAACGTACCATTATGAAAGTGATAGAAACCTTTAAAGAAGAGGTGAAAAACTCCTTTAAAGAAAGGGATGAGAAGACTAGCAAAAAGTTAGAAGAAATGAAGAAATTCCTCAAAGATACCCTAGAAAACCAAGAAAAAGCAATCAAATGGGTAATGGAAACAGTTCAAAACTTGAAAACTGAAATGAAGGCAATGAAGAAAACACAAACCGAGAGATGGTGGGATATGGAAAATCTGGATAAATGAACAGGAACCACAGGGACAAGTATAACCAACAGAATACAATAGATAGAAGAAAGAATCTCAGACGCTGAATATACGATAAAGAAAATAAACTCAGTGATTGAAGAAAACAACAAATCCAACAAATTCTTAACACAAAACATCCAGGAAATCTGGAACACCATGAAAAGACCAAACCTAAGAATAATAGGGGTAGAAGAAAGAGAAGAACTACAGCTCAAAGGTCCAGAAAATATATGTGAACCTGTAGGAGAATGAAATTAGACCCTTATCTATCACCATGCACAAAACTCAAGTCCAAATGGATTAAAGACCTCAATATAAATCTGACCACACTGAATCTGATAGAAGAGAAAGTGGGAAGTAGCCTGTAATACATGGGAACTGGAGACCACTTCTTATGTAAAACCCCAATGGCACAGACAATAAGAGCAACAATGAACAAATGGGACCTCCTGAGACTGAGAAGCTTCTGTAAAGCAAAAGAAACAGTCATTAAGACAAAAAGGCATCCTACTGAATGGGAGAAGATCTTCACTAACCCCACATTGGACAAAGGTCTGATCTCCAAAATATACAAAGAACTCAAGAAACTAGACATGAAAATTCTAAATACCCCAATTTAAAAAATGGGGTAATGATCTGAACACAGAATTCTCAACAGAAGAAATTCAAATGGCCAAAAGATACTTAAAGTCATGTTCAATTTCTTTAGCCATCAGGGAAATGCAAATCAAAACAACTTTGAGATACCATCTTACACCTGTCAGAATGTCTAAAATCAAAAACACCAACAATTGCCTATGATGGAGAGGATGTGGAGTAAGGGGAACTCTCATCCATTGCTGGTGGGAATGCAAACTTGTGCAACCTCTTTGGCAATCAGTGTGGTGGTTTCTCAGGAAATTGGGAATCAACCTACCTCAGGACCCAGCAATACCACTCTTGGGAATATACCCAAGTGATGCCCAATCATACTACAAAAGCATTTGTGCAACTATGTTCATAGCAGCATTATTTGTAATAGCCAGAACCTGGAAACAACCTAGGTGCCCCTCAATGGAAGAATGGATCAAGAAAGTGTGGAATATATACACATTAGAATACTACTCAGCGGTAAAAAACGACATCTTGAATTTTGCATGCAAATGGATGGAAATAGAAAATGCTATCCTGAGTGAGGTAACCCAAACCCAAAAAGATGATTATGTTATGTACTCACTCATTAGTGGACCCTAGCCATAAAACAAAGGACACTAAGCACTTAGCTCACAAGCCCAGAGAAGCCAAATAGGAAGTTGAACCCAAAGAAAAACTTATATAGATCCTCCTGGAAATTGGAAGCAAACAAGATCGCCAGGCAAAAGTTGGAAGCACGGGGGCGGGAATGGAGGTAGGGGAACTGGGGGGAGGGGAGAGGGCGTAGGAGAAGGGAGAAGGGAAGGAACTGGGGAGAGCTTAGGGGAGTGGGAGGGTGGAGATGGAAGAAAGGTGGATATTGGAGAATGGAATAAGATATCTACATTAAGGGAATCATTTTTGGATTGGCAAGAGTCTTGGCTCTAGATGGGATCACAGGTGTCCACAGGGATGTCCCCTGTTAGGTTCTTGGGCAGCAGACGAGAGGGTGCCTGAACTGGCCTTGTCCCATAGTCACACTGATGAATATCTTGATCACCACCATAGAAATTTTGTCCGTTGGATGGAGATAGAGACAGAGCCCCACATTCACATCAGGGCAATGGACTGAGCTCCCAAGGTCCAGTTGAAGAGCAGAAGGTGGGAGAAGATGAGCAAGGATGTCAGGACCATGAGGGGCTGGTCCACCCACTGAGACAGTGTGCCTGATCTAATGGGAGCTCACCAAATCCAGCTGGACTGGGACTGAATGAGCATGTGATCAAACTGGACTCTCTAAATGTGGCTGCCAATGGGGGCCGACTGAGAAGCCATCAACAATGACACTAGAACCTATCTCTTCTGCACGTATTATCTTTTTGGGAACCTAGTCTATTTGGATGCACACCTTCCTAGGCTGGGATGGAGGGGGGAGGGCCTTGGACTACCCACAGGGCATGGTATCATGCCCTCTTTTAAGGAAGCAGGGGGAGGGAGGATGGATTGTGGGGGAGCAGAAGGGGACTGGGAGAAGGGGAGGAAGTTTAAAATTTTTGGATGGAAAAAAATAAAAGAATATGGAAAAAAAGAGTTAATAAGAATCCTGAGCTAATGGGCCAATGAGTTTATCATTAATATAGAACTCTGTGTGATTTCTTTGGGGCTAAATTGCTGTGGACCTGGTGGGAGGACAGAAACACTCACAACATTTGCCATTTTTTAATTATCTTGTAAATTGAAGTAGCATTATATCACTTTTCTTCCTCCCTTTTCCCCTCTATCCTCTCCTAGATATCCTCTCTTGAATCCCTCCTTTACTCCCTACACATACAATATGATATGATATTTTCTTTACACTAATATATATTTATATATGCATACATGTACACACAACTATATATGTGTGTGAATATGTATATATACACACACATACATGGGAGTACCACTTTCTGCACATTTTTGTATATCTTGCCATGCTGGTAATTGTCTTAGTGTATAGGTGCTCCAGCAGACTAGGACTTTTTAATTGCTTCATTTCCTTGGCACCGTGCATAGTATTTCCTTGAACCATCAAACCTAGACTACGAAAAAGGCTCTCAAGGCAGATACAGCCTGAATCATCCAAGTCCTGTGTTCTAAGTATGCAATTTCTTTAGCTATCAATCCGTGAGAGTCAACCAAAGGCTACATCTAAAATATATATTGTCTCAATGTTTTCTAGATCCACCAAATTAGCAGAAAATTTTATGATTTTGTTTTATTAACAGATGAGTAATATTATAAAATGCATAGTACCATATTTTTATTATCCACTCATCATCTGAAGGACATTTAAACTGTTTCTACTTTCTTATTGCTGTGAGTAGACTAGCAGTGAATACAACTAAGCAAGTTTCTCTACAGTAGTATGATAAGTTCTTTGGGTAGATGCCAAGGTGTGGTACAGCTGGGTCATATGGCTTGTATTCATTCTCTTCAATGATTATATCTCTTTATTGAATTCTGTTTTCAAATCTTAAGTTGTCTACATTATTCCCTTTGGACAAGTATTTATATTTTCTTGGGTATCACTGAGGCCTTTATTGTTGATTTGTTTGAGTTTAAGGGAGTGTTGGTTCATTCTTTTTAATTACTTGAGTTCTTTGATAGGTTTGTGGTTGCTCTTTTAAATCTGTATTATGGAACTCATTTATGGTAGGAACTCAACTAACACATATTTTTATTTAATATTTAACATGTGTTTATTGTTAGTGAACACATCTGTAGGAGTAGTGGGCCTGATGGGGGACATGCTGCTGTGATCATTCATGCTCTTTCATTTTTTTAATTTTACCTAGGCATGAGGCCATCCTTCTTTTGTTGTGTGTATAACATGTCATGATCACATGACCTTCCTTAGATTTTTTTTTCCAGGGCAGGTGATGTATGACCTGAGATGAGATAGATAAGGATGCCAAGGTTCTGGGCCACACCTGTGGCCATGTTGGTGCCTGAAGGCCATGCCATCCAAGGGGCCAAACCTATTTCAGTGGCCTGTGCTGCCACCCGGGATCATGATAAATTCTGGGCCTGAGCTGCAGTGTAGTGCCATGTCTGCATCTGTATTGATATCCACGGTGTCTTTTACCATCCAAGGCTATGTGGATGCCCAGGGTCTGGGCCTCAACATGGGGCCATTCTGGTGTCTGAGGGCTACCCTGCAGTTGTGCCCATGTAGACTGCAGTAGCCTATTCTGGTACTGGGGACCATGGTGACATCTAGTCTTGGGCTGCTGCCAAGGACTGTGTCTGGGTCTATGATCCTAACATAGTTGGGGTCTGTGTTTCCAGCAAATGCCACATGAATGCCATGGTTCTGGCCTGCCACCTGTGGTCATGTTGTGGTATAAGAGATATACCATGGTTGGGTCCATTCTGATCTAAGTGGTCTGTACTGCCACCAGGGGTCATGATGTCATTAGGACCCAAGCTGCTGCCTGCATCAATGTCCGTGGTTCTAATTACCACAAATGGCTCTATAGATACCTGGAATCTCACCTGACAGCTTAGTCCATGCTTGTGTCCAAGGGTCACGCTGCCACTGGTGCTATAAAGATCAGGTAGCCTGTGCTGTCTCCTGGCACCATGATGACATCAAGGCCCACGCTGTGACAGGAGGCCACTTCTGGATCAGTGGCCCTACCTTATCCAGACTCTGTCTTGGAGGTCTGTCCATGGCTCCTGTTACCATCAAAGGCCGTGTTGATGCTCAGGGTCTGGGCTGCCAACTGAGCCCATGCTAGAGTTCAGAGACCATGCTGCTGCTGGGCACATGCCAATGTGAGAGGCCTGTACTGCTCTCCAGAACCATAGTGACATCTGGGCCAAAGCTGCTGCTGCTAGCCATGTATGGTTGTGTGGTCCTGTTGAAGCTGAGGTCTGTGTTGATGTCCATTGCCCATGTGAACCATGTGTCCAATAGCCCATGTGAACCATGTGTTGAAGTTCAAGGGCCATGCTGAGCTGACCCTTCCCCTGGCCAGCCCCAGGATAGAAACCCCCATGATCCCCACACAGAGAACTGCCCACACACACTCTTGGGAAAGTTAGTTCCTCCTCTCACCCGAGGAGTGTGGTTCCAGCAGCTCAGAGTGACCAACTCAGCTACCACCCAGACACACATCCAGGGTTTCCAGATGTTGGCATACTCCAACATCTACCCCTGTCTCTGACCTGCTGGAGCATGTGAAGGGACTGGTCCTGGAGAACCATAGCTTCAGGATCTCTATGGCTTAGGGCACCAGCACTATATCCAAGAGCAGTTTCACTGAGGGTCCAGGATTGATGGGTACTAGAAGCCAGAGGCCTTGAACCAGACCAACGACACACTACACAAGGAATATTTGCAAGTAAGGCTGTGTGGACAAAAGGATCTACTGTGTGATACGCTGCAGCTCCCAGTGCCAGTAACAAATGATGGAGGAACAAAGTGTTTTTTGTTGTTTTACTCTTTTGTTTTCTTTTCACTTTTATTTATTTGTTTTTTAATTAACATTTTATTTGTTATTTTTTAAATTTTAATTTCTTTTTAAAATTTTCCTTGTATGGAGACCATATAAGGGTGGATATGGAGAGCCTGGAAAATGAGTGCTATTGGAGTGCATTAGGTAAAATTCACAAAGAATCAAAAAAATTTTAAGAAATTAAAATAAAACTGTAAAGCCCCACCTCCAAATACTATGAGCAAGCATTGGTAGAGTAGGGCAGTGAGTCCTTTGGGCATTTGCCAAGGAATGGTATTGCTGGGTCATGTGATATTTTACTTTTAGCTTATTGGTAATTCACACTTATTTCCATTGTGGCTATACCAGCTTGCTATCCAAACAACAGGGACTAAGGATTCTCTTTGTCCTTTATCCCTCCAGAATTTGCCATCATTTGTTCTGTTGATTTTTGCCATCCTGACTGGGGTAGATTAACTCTCAGAGTTGTGTTTCCCTCATTGCCAGGGGTAACGGGCACTTTGGAGACGCTGTCAGCTATAGTTCTCTTCACGGGTCGTGGTCCATTTCTCTTATGGATCATTTGTGTGGTTTTTTGGTTTTATTTTCTCATTTTGCATTTGAGTTCTTTATATATTTTGGATAATAATCTGCCATCAGAAATAAATCTGTGAAGATTTTCTTCTATTTTGTGGGCTTCTTATTTCCCTGGTTGACTGTTTCCTTAGTTGTGCCAAAATAATTTAGTTTTATGAAGTTCCATTTGTCAGAAGTTGGCCTTAATTCTTGAGCAACAAAAGTACTATTCAGAAAGGTCTTTGCTACACTAATATCATAAAAAATACGATTTGTGCTTTGTTTTCTTCTGGTACAAAGGAATGTCCCAGGAATCTAAAAGAAAGACCCCAGCTAAGACTCCTAGCTGGCAATAGTAGCCTGAATTGGCCATCTCCTGCGGCCAGATTGGAAACTAGTCCCATGTCATCAGAGAGGCTTCATCCAGCAGCTGATGGAAACAGATGCAGACCACAGCCAAACATTAGGCAGTACTCAGGTTGTTCTGCAGGAAAGGGGAAGAAAGCATTTTAGGAGACAGAGGGGTCAAGGACACCACAAGAAAACTCACAGAATCAGTTATCCTGAGCTCATAGGGGCTCACAGAAACTGAAGCCACACAACCAGGAAGTGACCTAGGCCCTCTGCATATGTTACAGTTGTGCAAATTGGGCTCCTGTGGGATTCCTAACAGTGGGAGCAGGGGCTGTCTCTGATTCTTTTGCTCACTTTTGGGAGCCTACTCCTCATACTGGGTACCAATTTGATGTCATATTTTGTTGATACTCATGGGAGACTTGCCCTTCTCACACATAAATGGAGTAGGAGTGGATTGGAGTCAAGAGTAGAAACAGAGGGGAGTAAAGGGGACTGAGATAAGAGGAGGGATGGGACACTGCAGTTGGGATATAAAATAAATAAATAAATTTTAAAAATAGGGCCAAAGTTGTGTGTGATGGTATAAACCTTTAATCCTAACACTGAGATCTCAGTAAGTCTGAGGTCAAACTTATGGGACATACTGAAACCAGTGCTAAGAGGAAAGAAAGTTGATAGCACTAAGTGCCTGCATTAAGAATTTAGAGAAATCTCACACTAGCAACTTAACACACCTGAAAACTCTAGAACAAAAGAAGAACACATACATGAGAGGAGTAGACAGCAGGAAATAATCAAACTGAGGGCTGACATCAATAAAATAAAATCAAAGAACAATACAAAATAATGAATGAAACAAAGAGTTGGTTCTTTGAGAAAATCAACAAGATAGGCAAATCCTTATCCAAACTAACTAAAGGCAGAGAGCGATTATTCAAATTAACAAAATCAAAATGAAAAGGGTACATAATAACAGACACTGAGGAAATCCAGATATTATTAGGTCATACTTGAAAATCTTAAAGAAATGGACTTATTTCTTGACAGGTACCACATACCAAAATTAAATCAAAATCAGATAAAAAATTTAAGTAGACCTACAACCCCTAATGAAATAGAAGCAGTCATTAAATGTCTCAAAAAAAAAAAGCCTGGGACCAGTTGGTTCTAGGGAAGAATTCTATCAAAATTTTAAAGAAGATCTAACACCAGTAGTTTTCAAATACTTCCACACAATAGAAAGAAAAGGAACATTGCCAAATCCTTTTTTGAAGCTACAGTTATCCTGATACCCAAACCACAAAAAGACTCAACAAAGAAAGAAAATTGCAGACCAATTTCCTTCATGAAAACTGATACAAAAATATTCAATAAAATACTGGCCAACTGAATGCAAGAACACAACAAAAAAAATCACCCACTATGACCAAGTAGGCTTCATCCCACTTGGATACAGGGATGGCTCAACACACGAAAATCTGTCAATGTAGTACACTGTATAAACAAATTGAAGGAAAAAGCCACATGATGACCTCATTGGATGGTGAAAAGCTGTTAACAAAATCCAAAACCCCTTCATGGTAAAGGTTTTGGAGAGATAAGGAATAAAAGTAACATGCCTAAACATAATAAATGATATATACAACAAGCTGGCTGCCAACATCAAATTAAATAAAAAGAAACTCAAGGCAATTCCATTAAAATCAGAAACAAGACAAGGTTGTTCACTCTTTCCATATCTACTGAATATAGTACTCAAAGTTCTAGCTAGAGCAGTAAACAACAAAAGGAGGTCAATAGAATACAAATTGAAAAGGAAGAAGTCAAAGTTTCTCTGTTACCAGATGATATAATAATTATATACATAAGTGACCCCAAAAATTCTACAAGGGAACTCCTACAGCTGATAAATACCTTTAGTGGTATGTTTGGATACAAGATTAACTGAAAAAAAATCAGTAGCCCTCCTATATACAAATGAAAAATGAACTGAGAAAGAAATCAGAGAGACAAGACCCTTTATAACAACCACAAATAATGCAAAAATCTTGGGGTAACTCTAACTAAACAAGTGAAAGACCTGCATGACAATAACTTTAAGTCTTTAAAGAAAGAAATTAGGGAAGATACAAGAAGATGAAAAAAAATCTCCCATGTTCATGGATCGGTAGGATTAACATAGTAAAATTGGCAATCTTACCAAAAATAACTTACAGGTTTAATGCAATCCCCATCAAAATTACTACACAATTCTTCATAGACCTTGAAAAATAATACTCAACTTCATATGGAAAACTTTATAAACCCAGTGATAGCTAAAACAATCCTACATAATAAAGAAACTTTCAGAGGTATGACTATCCCTGATTTCAAGCACTCCAATAAGAGCTATAGTAATAAAAATTGCATGGTATAAAGCCACAGGTAGATCAATAGAATCAAATGCAAGACTCTTACCAAAATCCAAAAACCTGTGGACTGATTTTTGACAAAGAAGCCAAGATTGTACAGTGGAAAAAAGAAAGCATCTTTAACAAATAGTGCTGGCATAACTGGATGTCAGTATGTACAAAAATGCAAATAGATCCATATCTATCACCCAAAGACCTCAACATAGATTCAGTTACATTGAACCAGAGAGAAAAGAAATTGGGAAGTAGTCTTGAACACATTGGCACAAGAGACAGCTTTCTGAATAGAACATCAGAACCACATACACAGGGTCAACAATTAATTAATGGGGCTTCCTGAAACTGTTAATAACACAAAACAGCAGCATACAGAATGGGAAAAGTTCTCCACCAACTCAACACCTGGCAGAGGGCTGATCTCCAAAATATATAAACCACTCAAGAAACTAGACATCAAAATATCAAATAATTCAATTTAAAAATGTGGTACTATTCTAAACAGAATTCTCAAGAGAAGAATATCAAATGGCCAAAATACACTCAAAGACTTGTCCAAAATCCATAGGCATCAGGAAAATGAAAATCAAAATGACTCAGAAATACCATCTTAAACCTGTCAGAATGGCTAAGATCAAAACACTGATTACAGCTTATGCTGTAGAGGATGTGATGTAAGAGAAACGCTCCTCCACTGCTGGTGGGAGGCTAAGCTTGCACAGCCACTTTGGAAATTGATATGGCAGTTTCTCAGAAAATTGTGATTCAATCTGCCTCAAGACCCCTCTGTACCAGTCTTTGGCATACACCCAAAGGATGCTCAATCATACCACAAGGACACTTGTTCAACTAGGTTCTTAACAGTGTTATTTGTAACAGCCAGAACCTGAAAACAAAGTGGATGTCTCTCAATAGAAGAACGGAGAAAGAAAATGAATGTGATACATTTATACAATGAAATATTACTCAGTTGTAAACAGCAATTTGATCACACTGTCATTTGTTAACAAGATTTTGCTCAGTTGTTCTGATTTGATTTCATGTTGTGGGTGGTTTGAAAGAGAGTGGTTAGGAATTGTTGCTTAACAAAGCACTTTATGGTCAATTTTAAGCAGCTAAGAGGTATAGAGGGAAGGCTTTTATATCAGTCCTATGTGAAACCTAGTCTTGAATTGAATTTATAGTATCTATCTGTGAGTGTATATATACACATACATTATCTACCCCAAAATACCCACACAAACACTGTGTGTGTGTGTGTGTGTGTGTGTGTGTGTGTGTGTGTGTGTGTGTGTGTGTGTGTGTGCGTATTTTGGGGTATGTTAAATAAACCTTATGATTCTAGTTAGAAGTTGTAGTTATGCAAAATGTTAACAGATACCATGTGTAAACTTTTATAAATCCACAACTTACTAAAAAGATATGTAAGAAAAAGTAGTTTGAAATCTAAGCATTTGTATATAGGCAGGTGGTCTTTGAAGGTGGTCTTGTATAGTCTATAATAAGATAAATCATTTTGGTAGTTCTGTTTCTTATTGAATTTGTTGAATACTCAAGTTTTCTTGTTAGTAAACAATCTCTCTCATGTAATTATCTCTAATGGAGGCAATTTCTGTGATCCCAACTCTCATGTGAGTCTCTTGGTCACTACAGTCCAGTGACGTCAACTTATAATTAGTTTTTAATCATTGCAAAGACTTTTTATATATCTCGGTGTTGATGACAGTAATATTCTGAAGAGTTGTTGGTGAAAATTAAAGTTGGGAAAGGCATGGATTTCCTGCCTTTGTCAGCTATCTTTGTTCAGCTCCTGCAGAATTGTGCTGCTCTTGTTAGGTGCTTCTAAAAAAGATCGCTGTTTTCTGGACCTATAGGATGAGATAAGTCAGGATACACATTCTTATGACATGTAAGTAAATGTATATATACACTTCCATATGCAATGCAGAGCAAGAATGTAAATCTTGATGACATGTCATAGCTGTTAATTTCTGGAAGATTCTGAAAGATATTTGTGGTCATTTAATTCATCATGTGAATAGAGACAACATTTATCTAGAGTTAGGCTAAGTTCTTTGCAAATTCTGTAACATAACATTTATTTTTAAACTTCTTTTTAATTGTCTTTACCCCTATTTAAGACTCTTCGGTATCCAAGTGCTCCCCCAGCTCCTTACAACCCCCACATATGAATAGATCTGATCTATTAGAAAGCAGTCCTTTGTAACTACAGATATTCAATTTATTTCTTTGTTTTCTTCCCTCAAAACTATATGTATATGTGTGTGTGTATACCTATATACACACATCTCTATATTGCTATATAGCAACTAAACTGTTAATAACTAAACTGTTAATGATTACAGGACAACTACATATTTTCCATTTAATGTCATACTAAGTGTTTTTGTATATATGCAAAGACGATGTATCAATATGTGTCCAGTACCAGAAATGTGATATACCTATCTATCTCCACTTGGAGGATAAAAGAAAAAAAATGTTGAAAAGTTGGTGAGAGGTACATTCATGAAACAAAAAGTTTTGTGACTCTTGTAAAATGCATGGTTTTTCTCACTTCATCTTAGTATAGTATTGGAGAAAGACTTATACATTAAAATCTCAAAAATCAGGGAACTGAAGATCACTCTGCCCATTTAATATTGAGATCTGAATTCAGCCTTAAATATTGTAATAACTAAAATCAGTATATGTGAGCACATCTAATTGGAAGCACATTTTAGTCTGAATTGTGCCAGGCCATGTGAAATTATTAAATAATGATTATTAGATTAAGCTAAATTAGAATAAATCTAAGACAACACACTGTAACTTAATGATTATGAATTCTTTGAAATCATTGACTCCTCCCGTAAATAATAAATTGAGAGGCAAATTTAATAAAATTTTAGGATAATCTAATAACATTTAACATGTAAGGATGATGAGCTGTAAGAGGTTAAAGGACCCAGGCAGTGATTTATTTGTAGGTGTCCAATCATACAGTTATGATTCTGGCATATCATTTCTTGCATTCATCGATAATCAATTTATTTCAAATAAAATGCTTTAGCACTTTTCATCTAATATATAATGTGCCAGACAAAGAAGGTAATTAATTAATTGAATTTTTAACTTCTCTAAATTATCAAGGGATCAATAATATGGGCCTACCATCCTTATAGAAGCAGATACAAATGCCTAGCAGTAGACCTGGAAAGAAACAGTGCTTTTGGGTTTATGAACTGGGGAAATTAGAATGGGCTTTTGTGGGAAATGCAGTTCAAGTTCTTATTCTTTATGATTTTATTTCAGATGCTAAGAAACTTGGTTCTTGATTTTCCCAAAGCTTCCCAAGTGTCCCAGAAGCCACAGACAGTGGAAGAAACCAACTTTACAGGAGAATCAGAGGAGTTACTGGAGGCCAGTTCCTGCTTAGATTTGCTTGAATGATTGAGTGTATGCTCTATTTTAAATTCTCTGCTCACGAATGTCTCTGTCATAGCGCCCTAGCAAGTTCCTTGTTCTTTCACACTTACTCTCCCTTTTGGGGTATATATCAAAACCCCAGAAAAATGTTTCTACTTGTGTTATTTGCTTTCCTACTTGTAAGGGTTTGTGTGACTAAGAGTTGGGAATTCTGAAAAATAAAACAAAGTAGTTGTTTTTTAAAAAATAGGTTCAGAAAAAGTGATGCCTTCTCAAAAATCAGACATTATATTCTTTCCTGTAGTATCCTCTGCTTTAAAGTTCTAATTCTTAAAAATTTCTGAATACCTTGGTGTGCTTGCTTTGATGGTACAAGTGATAAAACACAAATTAATACCTTGCTGGGTTCTGACAAGTTGGAGACATGAAATACAAAAGTTATTCTCTGGGTTTGTTTTTGGAAGTGAATTAAGATTATTCATAATTTATTGCTCTGTGTGTAACTCATCTACTGAAACTCAATAGTTATCATTTAAGAAGACATTGGTATCTACAGTTGTAAGGGTCTAGAAATAATAAAAAGACAGCTTTCAAGACTTGATTCAAATGTGAGTGACATTCAAATTGAAATAATCTAATGTACCTCTGCAGATTACTTCCTAATTTTCTTATTTCTCTAAATTTCTGTGAGTTATAGATCACTTATATATGTAAAAACAAGATAAAAGGAATTAATTTCAGATAAAATAGGACATATAAACCATATAGGAAAGAAAAATCCCCATAGCATAAATTCCTATGATAAACAATCATTCTTCCCAAACTTATTCTTGTGGATTTTCCAATCAATGTTGGTGTGTGTGTGTGTGTGTGTGTGTGTGTGTGTGTATGTATGTTTCCCAATTAAATTCCTATCATTATTAACACTAGTGACTGTGTATGAGAAAGTTTAGAGTCTCCAGCCCATAGCTGATAGGAACAAATCTATCTGATTTCATTGTAAGGAGAAACTGCATGAGGATCTGAGTGACCAGAAGAAAAGGTCTGTCAAGATCTGTATCTAGAAATGATGCAGAACTTTGTATTTTCCTTTACAGAATTTGTAATTGGAGAGGAGAAGACAATATGTAATTACTCAAGGTGAGGGTCCTTCTTACAGGTTAGCTAACTTACACAAATACAGAGCTGTCTCTCTGTGGACGTGAACTTCACAAACATGGCATATTTATACAATGTCAAAATGGGAAGTGTATGTTTCACTAAGTTTTCACAGAGTGAGCAATATCCTCAGCCACGTCTTCATTCTTCTCTCCAGACAAGGACGACTACAGTCAGTCAGTCAGGTTCCTCCAACCCGTGTATTTGTGTGGAGTGATTTCGAGGCTCTATAATTAGATCTATGCAATATTTTATGGCAGTATTCATGCAATTTTGAATAACTCCATCGATAAAAACATAAAAAGTACAATCTTTGAAATATGAACTATAATTGAGAATGAACACCAAACTTATTTAATTGATGGATTTCTCTTCTGTTTCTACTCAGACAACTGAAGACAAATTTCTACCAAAGTCAATGAATGAGACAAATTACTCTCGGGTGACAGAGTTTGTGCTGTTGGGCCTGTCAAGTTCAAAGGAGCTCCAGCCTTTCCTCTTTCTCATATTTTCACTGCTGTACCTAGCAATTCTGCTGGGAAACTTCCTCATTATCCTCACAGTGACTTCAGATTCCCGACTTCATACCCCCATGTACTTTCTGCTTGCAAACTTATCTTTTATAGATATATGTGTGGCCTCTTTTGCTACACCCAAAATGCTTGCTGACATTCTGGCTGAACAGAAAACTATCTCATTTGAAGCCTGCTTGGCTCAGATATTTTTTGTTCATCTGTTTACTGGTGGTGAGATGGTACTTCTTGTATCCATGGCTTATGATCGCTACGTTGCAATATGTAAGCCTCTCCACTACACGACAATCATGAGTCGCCGTGTGTGTATTATTCTGGTCATCATCTCCTGGTGTGTGGGTTTCATCCACACAACTAGCCAGCTGGCATTCACTGTTAACTTGCCCTTTTGCGGTCCTAACCAGGTGGACAGTTTTTTCTGTGATCTCCCTCTGGTGACCAAGCTAGCTTGCATAGACACTTACATTGTCAGCTTACTAATAGTTGCAGATAGTGGCTTTCTCTCCATGAGCTCATTTCTCCTCTTGGTCGTTTCCTACACTGTGATTCTCATTACAGTTAGGAATCGCTCCTCTGCTAGTATGGCCAAGGCCCGCTCCACCCTAACTGCTCACATCACCGTCGTCACACTCTTCTTTGGACCATGCATCTTCATCTATGTGTGGCCCTTTAGCAGCTATTCAGTTGACAAAGTCCTCGCTGTGTTCTACACCATCTTTACCCCCATATTAAACCCAGTTATCTACACTTTGAGGAACAAAGAAGTTAAAGCAGCTATGTCAAAGCTGAGGAGTCGCTATCTGAAACCTGGACAGGTTTCTGTCCTGATTAGAAATGTTCTTTCTCTAGAAACAAAGTAAAAGTATAGGACTGGCAGCATTTTTGTTTTGTCTCTGGACACTTCCAAAATGGAATTCATGATATTTGTAAAGGTAGTCATTTATCATGTGGAGATATTTCAAGGCTTACTTGAACTTATAACTTATAACTCATATGCTAATATATGTAATATGAGTTATAGGGAGAACACATTTCATGAAATTTTTTTGTTTTTATTTAATTTTTTAGAGACAGGGTTTTCATGTAAGTTTGGAGCTTTGGAGCCAGTCCTGAAACTAGCTCTTGTAGACCAGGCTGGTCTCAGTCTCATGGAGATCCCCCTGTTTCTGCCTCCTGAGTGCTGGGATTGAGTGTACCACCACCGCCTGGTTCATTTCATGCAATTTAATATTCTTTCAATTACTTTTGTTCTTCACTGTTGTTTTATCTTCTTGCTTTAAAAATTATAATGGTTTTAAAGTAAAAGGCTGACTTGAATGTGAATGCAGTTATGACATTTATTGAACTGTAAATCTACTTTTCTGTGTGTGGTTGGAAAATACAGTTTATACTCAAACTGTCAACTAAATTTATTGTTTTCAAAGAAAGAAATGCATTTTATAAAATAAGAGTTTCAAACAAAATAAAAGTGTTGAATACTTGCTGCTTTTTCTAGTTCTGTGTTCGTTTTGTTTCTGCCACAATACAGCGTTCTGTGAATACCAAGTACTGACTCGAATTTAATGTTTAGTTATGTATTTTGCTTTCAATGGGTCCCATCACAGAGTTTACTATTCAGTGCCAGGTCCTATAACAAATGAGTTTTATGTACAAAGTAATCTAATTATATGGAAATTAATTACAACAGGTAAGGACATGAACAGATTCTTTGGACAGGCCAAAGAGATTATGAGCAACATCAATTCTTGGATCAGAATCTTGCAATATGTAAGCAAAGCCTTAATATTGCTTGAAAATAAAGCCTTAGATGTTATTGAAGCTTTATAAGAGCCAATAGTATCTTCTATAGGTTATCTAATAGTCATGTTACTAAAACTGCCCATTATTTATCAATTTACTGTCTCCAGCAATAAATCCAAGAACTCTTCATATGTTTTGCTCCTACATCTAGTTTGGCTGAGGCAGGTCCAAAGGCACCATCAAGTTGTATGAACAATTATTTCTGAAATCACATATTATAAGTTTGTTACATAAACACCTCTGTCTCCATTAAAATCATGGAGCTCATGGAAGAAATGCTATGCCCAATTAAGAGAAAAAATAATTTAATTTTGATCCTCTGAAAGGGCTTTTGTACCTCTTTGTGTATGATAAGAAATAGGCTGTTACTATTTTAAGCTTCATTCAATGAAACCAGAAATGCATGTATGGAAGAACTTTCTATTGTTATATGCACCAATGAATATTTTGCTTAATATTCATCTTTGGATATGGAATTAGAATTAGCTAAAAGTTATTCAAATTATAGAAAACAGGAAATGTTATGTCTAAATTACAATATTAAATGTCATAAAATAATTTTCATAAAACAGATGAGTGACCCATAACGAAGACAGACTTAAATATCAGCAGTCTTTTGTATTTTCATTATCATGTGAGTTTTCTTCTACAGAATGGACAAGCAAAACAAGAAAAGCAGAATTAGCCATCAACTGATAGTATTGTTTGTTCCCCAAGTGTACACACAAAACACACTTAAGAAATATAACAGAAACCATGGTTTGGACTGTGAATATGTTTGAGTGCATGAAGTTCACCTTAAGTTCATTTTTTCCTGTTACTACTAAAGCCATTTACTTGGTCTATAATCAGAAGATACTGGAATCTGAAAACTTGTCATTTATTGGTGGTTAATCATTTCTGTCAGATTTATTCTTGCACATATGGTAATATCTGCTCTTGGATTTGATTTCTACTCTCTTCATAAATGTTCCCTTACTGCTCACACAGGTAATACTTAGATCAACATCTGACTTAGTGAGTTTTACTTACAGAAATTGCATTCTACAATGATTGTCTTTGTCATGACACACATGAAAAGTGTGATAGCATACTATGATTTTACAGTGATAATATACCAACTATTAAATTATTTTTCTCATATTGACTTTGCCATTAAATAGCCATATACATTAATAAAACCCCAAAGACGTCAACATGGCAATTATACTCTTTTGCAAATGAGAAACCCAATAAGCAATAGATGCATTGAACTAAAATTTAGCATATGATAATGTTATCAATAACTAAAATGCACAGCTCCAAAGTATAAAAGAAAAATTAACTTGTTTTCTCCAACTACCATTCTTTGTGATCCACATGTGAATACTCTTTTTTTATTGTTTTTGTTGAACCATATATTTTTATCTACTCCCCTCCCTTCTTCTCTCTTCCTCTTCTTTCTTCTCCCATAGTCCCCATGCTCCCAATTTACTCAGAAGATCTTGTCTTTTTCTACTTCCCATGTCGATTAGATCTATGTATGTCTCTTTTTGTTGTTTAGGTTCTCTGGGATTGTAAATTGTAGGCTGGTTTTTCTTTGCTTCATGTCTAAAAGCCAGTTATGAGTGAGTAGATAACATTTGTCTTTCTGGATTTGGGTTACCTAACCCAATATTTCTAAATCAATCCATTTGCTCACAAATTTCAAGATGTCATTATTTTTTCTACTATATAGTAGTGCTCCATTGTGTAAATGTACCACATCTTCCTTATCCGTTCTTCAGTTGAAGGGCATGTAGGGTTTTTCCAGTTTCTGTCTATGACAAACAAAGCTGCTATAAACATAGTTGAGCACATGTCCTTGTGGTACGATTGAGCATCCTTTGGATATATACTCAAAAGTAGTAGTAATGCTGGGTCTTGAGGAAGGTTATTTCCTAATTTTCTGAGAAATCGCCACACTGACATCCAAAGGGTTTGTACCAGCTTGCTTTTCCCACCAGCAATGCAAAAGTGTTCCCTTTTCCCCACAGCCTCTCCAGCATAAGTTGTCATTGGTGTTTTTGATCTCAGCCATTCTTTTTTTTTTTTTGGAAATGCTATATGAAATATACTTCTTTTATGCTGATAATGCAAACTTAATTTTTTAAAAAAGTACTTGAACAAACAGCAAAAAGCCTACGTAGGAAAATCAAAAGATAGGATGGAATGGGGAATAGGGCTCCCTGTAGACCATACTGGGTCAGCTTTCAATTTAGAAGAGGAGGAAGAAGGAAGAAAAACAAAAACTTGAATAAACTGGAAGGTGACCAGGCAGCATTTGGGTATAACTTTTGCATTTTTTTTCAGACCCAAGCAAGACATTCAGATGTTAGCAGGTCCTGGCCATTGTTAGCAGATTTTTCTTTTTCTTTCTTTCTTTTTTTTGTGATTCTTTGTGGTTTTACATCATGCCCTCTGCCACCATTTATCTACTTGTCCCCTCACATCCAGCCTCTACCCTTGCAAACCCCATCCCAGAACCAAAACCAAATTTAAAAGACAAAACCATGCTGGGCAGTGGTGGTGCACACCTTTAATCCCAGCACTCGGGAGGCAGAGGCAGGTGGATCTCTGTAAGTTCAAGTCTACAAAGTGAGTTGTAGGACAGCAGGACACTTGGGACTGTTACACAGAGAAACCCTGTCTCAAAAAACTAAAAAACTAAAAAAAAAAAAGACAAAACCAAAAACCAAGCAAAACAAAGAAACAAAAGTCAAAACAAATAAAGAAGAATTGTTGTGAAAGCTGTAGTGTGGTCATTGAGACACAGTTTACCCTTTAGTCTGTTCATGTGTACTTACAAGTCTTCATTGCCATGAGTCATTGGTCTGTCGGTCTGGATTAGGATCTCACAGGGGCTGCTCCTCTTGGATATCCTGTTGTCCTGTGTCATGGAGATCCTGCAGTTTTGGGTCTGTAGGTTTGTCCCCTTCACTTTCTAAGCAGATTATATAGAATTTTGGTTTCTAGGACTGGTTGCCACAGAGTGCTCAGAGTTCTCTTGTCATATAGAGTCTACACGCTGTTCGTTCAAATATTCAGTAGATCAGAGTTGCCTTCAGTCTGACTGCCATACTTTTATATTTCACTTGAAGGATAACATTGTGTGTGTGTGTGTCTGCAAGTACACTGTGGAGAGGAAATGGGAATTTGGTGCTAAATGTCTTCCACAATCATTCTTGCTTTTTCGAAACAGAGTCTCACTGAACCTGGCGCCTATCCAGTTTAGACTTGGCAGCCAGTGAGTCCCAGGGATCCTGCTCTTCTCTGTCTCCTTGGCACTAGCATAACAGGTGTGTCCCACTTCACCTGTATTTTCTGTTGTTGTTTTTGTTTGTGTTTTTTTTCTCAATTTCTTCTTTTTTCTCAATTTCTTTTTTTTTAATTTTTGATTTTTTTTTATTTTTCTCTGCTGCCCTCCCTGCCACTCCCCTCCGTCCCTCAAACCTCCCCCAAGGTCCCCATGCTCCCAATTTATTCAGGAGATCTTGTCTTTTTATACTTTCTACTTCCCACATAGATTATATCTATGTAGGTCTCTCTTAGTGTCCATATTGTTGTCTAAATTCTCTGGAATTGTGGTTTGTAAGATGGTTTTCTTTGCCTTATGTTTAAAAACCACCTATGAGTGAGTACATGTGATAATTGTCTTTCTGTGTTTGGGTTACCTCACTCAAAATAATGCTTTCTAGTTTCATCCATTTTCCTGCAAAATTTAGGCTGTTGTTAATTTTTTCTGCTATGTAGTACTCCATTGTGCAAATGTACCACTTTTTTTTAATCCATTCTTTGATCAAGGCACATTTAGGTTGTTTCCAGTTTCGGGCTATGACAAATAAAGCTGCTATGAACATAGTTGAGCATATGTCCCTGTGGCACGATTGAGCATCTTTTGGGTATATACCCAAAAGTGCTATTACTGGGTCTTGAGGAAGGTTATTTCCTAATTTTCTGAGAAATCGCCACACTGACATCCATGGGGGTTGTACCAGCTTGCATTCCCACCAGCAATGCAGAAATGTTCCCTTTTCTCCACAGCCTCTCCAGCATAAGTTGTCATCAGTGTTTTTGATCTTGGCCATTCTTACAAGTGTAAGATGGAATCTCAGAGTTGTTTTGATTTGCATTTCTCTGATGACTAAGGATGCTGAACATTTCCTTAAGTGTCTTTCAGCCATTTTAGATTCCTCTGTTGAGAGTTCTCTGTTTAGGTCTGTGCTCCATTTTTTTTATTGGATTATGTGTTCTTTTCATGAAAAATTTCTTGAGTTCCTTGTATATTTTGGAGATCAGACCTCTGTCTGATGTGGGATTAGTGAAGATCGTTTCCCATTCTGTAGGCTGGCGTTTTATCTTGTTGACCGTGTCCTTTGCTTTACAGAAGCTTTTCAGTTTCAGGAGGTCCCATTTATTATTTGTTTCTCTCAGTGTCTGTGCTGCTGGGGTTCTATTTAGGAAGTGGTTCCCTGTGCCAATGCGTTCAAGTGTACTTCCCACTTTCTCTTCTATAAGGTTCAATGTGGCTGTCTTTATGTTGAGGTCTTTGATCCATTTGGACTTGAGTTTTGTACATGGTGATAGATAGGGGTCTACTTTCATTTGTCTACATGTTGATATCCAGTTATGCCAGCACCACTTCTTGAATATGCTTTCTTTTTTCCATTTGATATTTTTTGCTTCTTTATCAAATATCACGTGTTCAAAGATGTGTGGATTGATATCCGGGTCTTCTATTCAGTTCCACTGATCCTCCTGTCTGTTCTTATGCCAGTACCAGGCTGTTTTCAGTACTGTAGCTCTGTAGTATAGTTTGAAGTCAGGGATTGTGATGCCTCCAGATGTTCTTTTGTTGCCCAGGATTGTTTTGGTTATCCTGGGTTTTTTGCATTTCCAAATGAAGTTGAGTATTGTTCTTTTGAGGTCTTTGAAGAATTTTGTTGGGATTTTGATGGGCATTGCATTGAATCTGTAGATTGCTTTTGGTAGGATTGCCATTTTTACCATATTAATTCTGCCTACCAAACAGCATGGGAGGTCTTTCCATTTTCTGGTGTCTTCTTCAATTTCTTTCTTCAGAGATTTAAAGTTCTTGTCATACAAGTCTTCCTCTTGTTTGGTTAGAGTTACTCCGAGGTATTTTATGCCATTTGTGGCTATTGTGAAGGGTGTTGATTCTCTGATTTCTTCCTCAGTCCTTTTATCATTTGTATATAAGAGGGCTACTGATTTTTTTAAGTTAATCTTGTATCCTGCTACCTTGCTAAATGTGTTTATGAGTTGTAGAAGTTCCTTGGTAGAATTTTTGGGATCACTTATGTAAACTATCATATCATCAGCAACCAGTGAGAGTTTGACTTCTTCTTTTCCAATTTGTATCCCCTTGATCTCTGTTTGGTGTCTCACTGCTCTAGCGAGGACCTCAAGAACTATATTGAATAGGTATGGAGAGAGTGGACAACCTTGTCTTGTTCCTGATTTCAGTGGAATCGCTGGGAGTTTCTCTCCATTTAGTTTGATGTTGGCTGTTGGCTTGCTGTATATTGCCTTAATTATGTTTTGGTATGTTCCTTGTATCCCTGCTCTCTCCAAGACTTTTATCATGAAGGGATGTTGTATCTTGTCAAATGCTTTTTCAGCATCCAATGAGAGGATCATGTGGTTTTTATTTTTTAGCTTGTTTATATGATGGATTACGTTGACAGATTTTCATATGTGGAACCATCCCTGCATCTGTGGGATGAAGCCAACTTGGTCATGGTGGATGATGGTTCTGATGTGTTCTTGGATTCTATTTGCTAGTATTTTATTTAGTATTTTTGCATCAATATTCATGAGTGAGATTGGTCTGTAATTTTCTTTCTTAGTATTGTCTTTCTGTGGTTTGGGTATCAGGGTAATTGTAGCCTCATAAAAAGAGTTTAGCAATGTTCCCTCTGTTTCTATTGTGTGAAATAAACTGAGGAGAATTGGTATTAGTTCCTCCTTGAAAGTCTTGTAGAATTCTGAGTTGAAACCATCTGGTCCTGGGCTTTTTTTGGTTGGGAGATTTGATGACTGTTTCTATTTCTTCAGCAGTTATATGTATGTTTAATTTGCTTATCTGGTCTTGATTTAATTTTGTAATTGATATTTATCCAGAAAGTTGTCCATTTCCTTTAAGTTTTCCAATTTTGTGGAGTACAGGTTTTCAAAATATGACCTGATGATCCTCTGTATTTGCTCTGTGTCTGTTGTTATGTCCCCCTGTTCATTTCTGATTTTGTTAATTTGGATATTCTCTCTGCGTTTTGGTTAGTTTGGATAAAAGTTTGTCTATTTTGTTGATTTTCTCAATGAACCAGCTTTGTCTCATTGATTCTTTGTATTGTTTTCTTTGTTTCTATGTTGTTGATTTCAGCTCTCAATTTGATTATTTCTTGCCCTCTAGTTCTCTTAGGTGAGTTTGCTTCTTTTTGTTCTAAAGCTTTCAATTGTTCTGTTAATTCGCTAGTGTGGGATTTTTCCAGCTTTTTATGTAGGCATTTAGTGCTATGAACTTGCCTCTTAACACTGCTTTCATTGTGTCCCATAAATTTGGGTATGTTGTGTGGTCATTTTCCTTGAAGTTTAGGAAATCTTTAATTTCTCTCTTTATTTCTTCTTTGACCCATTGATGATTCAGATGAGCACTGTTTAATTTCCATGTGTTTGTGGGCTTTCTGGAATTAGTATTGCTGTTGACTTCTAGTTTTAAGGCATGGTGATCTGATAAGGTACATTGTATTATTACAATGTTTTTGTAATTGTTGAGGTTTATTTTGTTACTGAGTATGTGGTCAATTTTTGAGAAGGTTCCATGAGGTGCTGAGAAGAAGATATGTTCTTTTCTGTTTGGATTTAATATTCTATAGATGTCTGTTAAGTCCATTTGAGACACAACAACTTTTAGGTCTCTTATTTATCTGTTCATTTTTTGTCTGATTGACCTGTCCAGTA
>PVIU01016396.1:33055-45243 GCA_004026605.1 Ondatra zibethicus
TGAAATTTCCTCTTGATGGATTTTCCCTGTGACTAATATGAAATGTCCTTCTTTGTCTCTTTTGACTGATTTTAGCTTGAAGTCTATTTTGTTAGATATTAGGATAGCTACACCTGCTTGTTTCTTAGGTCCATTTGATTGGTATATTTTTTTCCCAACCTTTTACTTTGAGATGATGTCTGTCTTTGAGGTTGAGATGCGTTTCTTGTATGCAGAAGAAGGATGGGTTCTGTTTTTGTATCCAATCTGTTAGCCTGTGCCTTTTTATGGGTGAGTTGAGTCCATTCACATTCAGGGATATTAATGTCCAGTGGTTGCTATCTCCTGTTAATTTGGTTTTCCTCGTTGGTGATGTTATTTTGTGTGTTTTTTTTCCTTCTTCGGGATTTGTTGTAATTAGATCATCAATTGTGTGTGTTTTTGTTGGTGTAGCCATCTTGCTTGGGTTGGAGATTTCCTTCTAGTATTTGTGTAGGGCTAGGTTTGTGGTTAGGTATTGGTGAAATCTAGATTTTCATGGAATATCTTGTTTTGTCCTTCTATGGTGATCGAAAGTTTTGCTGGGTATAGTAGCCTGGGCTGGCATCCATGGTCTCTCAATTTCTGCATGTTTGACCATGACCTTCTGGCTTTCATTGTCTCCACTGAGAAGTTAGGTGTAATTCTGATAGGTCTACCTTTATATGTTACTTGTCCTTTTTCCTTTGCAGCTCTTAATATTCTTTCTTTACTCTGTATGTTTAGTGTTTTGATTATTATGTGGCAAGAGAACTTTTTTTTGGATCCAGTCTATTTGGTATTCTGTAAGCTTCTTGTATCTTCATAGGCATGTCTTTCTTTAGGTAGGGAAAGTTTTCTTCTATATATTTTCTGTGCCCTTGAGTTGACTTTCTTCTCCTTCTATACCTATTATTCTAAGATTTGGCCTTTTTATGTTGTCCCATATTTCCTGGATATTTTGGGTTAGTCTTTTGTTAGATTTAATGTTTTCTTTAACTGATGAGTCTATTTCCTCCATTTTATCTTCCGCACTTGAGATTCTCTTTTCCATTTCTTGTATTCTGTTGTTCGTACTTGCGTTTGTGGTTCCTGTTCTTTTCCTCATGATTTCTGTTTCTATAATTCCTTCTGCTTGTGTTTTCTTTATTTTTTCTATCTCAGTTTTCAAGACCTGAATAGTTTCTCTTATATGTTTGAATGCTTTTTCTTGGTTTTCTTTAAGTGATTTGGTGATATCTTCCAATTTTTTGTTTGTTTTTCCTTCCATTTCTTTAAGGTAATTTCTCAATTCATCTTTAATAATTTCAGATATTCTCTTTTGGTTATTTTTAATTCATTTTCTTCTGGGTCATCCATATTTGGTTGTTCTGGTCTTACTTTTGTAGGGTCTTTGGGTTTCACTGATATTGTGTTGTTCTTTGTGGTGTAGCTTGTGATCCTACCTTTTCTTCTCATCTTTTCCTCTAATAGGTGTGGATGGTGGTGTGTAAGATTCTGTTGAATAATTTCCTATGTGTCAGTAGATCAAAAGCTAAGATGGTTTTCCTAGTGGTACAGTCAGTGTCCCAGTTCAAGTTACTTCGTTGGTTATTCCTGTTCCTGGAGGTAGCTCAGTGTTCCCGTATTTTGATCTGCTCTCTTGGAGTTTGCTGTCTCAAGCCTACTTTGGTCTAGGCTGCTGGCTTTGATCTGTTTCTGTAAATCTTGCTCTGGATCTCCACTTGTAGATATCCCTGGCTTGGAGTTAGACCTGTTCTGGTGAAGATCGCAGGCTCTGGATCTTGTCGCTGGGTCAATCCTGATCTTCTCGAGTCCTGGGACCGTGTTGACTCCTATCTTCTGCTCTTGGTGTTGTCCTGGGTAACTGGTTCAGTCCCACTGCGGTTCCGGTGGAGGTTGCGGGCTCTGAGTCAGGTCGTTGGCTCAATGAGTGTCCCAGGACTGGGTTGGCTCCCAGGGCTGGATTTGCTCCTGGCTTCTGCCCCAGGTGGAGCTTGTTTCCTCAGCTCTCTCTGTCCTAGGAGTCTCGATCTCGGCCATTCTTATAGGTATAAGATGAAATCTCAGAATTGTTTTGATTTGCATTTTTCTGATGACTGAGGATGTTGATCATTTCCATAACTGTCTTTCAGCCATTTAAGATTCCTCTGTTGACAGTTCTCTGTTTAGGTCTGTACCCCATTTTTTATTGGAGTATTTGTTCTTTTGATGACAAATTTCTTGAGTTCTTTGTATATTTTAGAGATCAGTCCTCTGTCCGATGTGGGGTTGGTGAAGATATTTTCCTATTCTGTAGGCTGGCTTTTTGTCTTGTTGACCATGTCCTTTGCTTTACAGAAGCTTTTCATTTTCAGGGGATACCGTTTATTAATTGTTTCTCTCAGTGTCTGTGCTACTGGGGTTCTATTTAGGAAGTGATCTCCTGTATCAATGAGTTCAAGTGTACTTTCCAGTTTCTCTTCTATGAGGTTCACTGTGATTGGATTTATGCTGAGGTCTTTGATCCATTTGGACTTGAGTTTTATGCATGGTGATAGACATGGATCTATTTTTATTTCTCTACATGTTGACATCCAGTTATGACAGCACCATTTTTTGAATATGATTCTTTTTTCCATTTTATATTTGTTGCTTCTTTGTAAAAAATCAGGTTTTGTAGTTGTGTGGATTGATATCTGGGTCTTTGATTTGGTTCCATTGGTTCTCCTGTCTGTTTTTATGCCAATACCAGACTGTTTTCAGTACTGTAGCTCTGTAGTAGAGTTTGAAGTCAGGGATTGTGATGCCTCCAGAAGTTCCTTTTTTGTATAGGATTGTTTTGGCTATCCCGAGTTTTTTGCTTTTCCATATGAAGTTGAGTATTGTTCTTTTGAGGTCTGTGATGAATTTTGTTGGGATTTTGATGGGTATTGCATTGCATCTGTAGATTGCTTTTGGTAAAATTGAAATTTTTACTTTGTTAGTTAATTCTACATACCCAAGAGCATGGAAGATCTTTCCATTTTCTGGTGTCTTCTTCAATTTCTATCTCAAAGATTTAAAGTTTTTGTCATACAGGTCTACCACTTGTTTGGTTAGAGTTACTCCGATATATTTTATGCTATTTGTGCCTATTGTGAAGGCTGATGCTTCTCTGATTTCAGTCTCAGCCTAATTATCATCTGCATAAAAGAGGGCTACTGATCTTTTTGAGTTAATCTAATATTCTGCTACATTACTGTAGGTGTTTATGAGTTGTAGAAATTCATTGGTAGAATTTTTGGGGTCACTTATGTAAACTATCATATCATCAGCAAATAGTGAGAGTTTGACATCTTCTTTACCAATTTGTATCCCCTTGATCTCCTTTTGTTGTCTTAAGTACTATATTGAATAGCTATGGAGTGGACAACCTTGTCCTGTTTCTGTTTTCAGTGGAATCACTTTGAGTATCTCTTCATTTAGTTTGATGATTGCTGTTGGCTTGTTGCATATTGCCTTCAATATTTTTACATATGTCCTTTATCCCTGCTCTCTCCAGTACCTTTATCATAAGGGGATATTGTATTTTGTCAAAGGCATTTTCAGTATTTAATGAGAAAATGTGGGTTTTTTTTCAGTTTGTTTATATGGTGGATTACTTTGACAGATAATTTTCTGTTGAGCCATCCCTGAAAATGTGGGATGAAGCCAACTTGATCGTGGTGGATGACTTTTCTGTTGTGTTCTTGGATTTGGTTTGCAAGTATTTTATTGAGTACTTTTGCATCAATGTTCATGAGTGAGATTGGTCTATAACTTTCTTTGTTAATAATGTCTTTGTATCGTTTGGGTAAAAGGGTCATTGTAACCTCATAAAAAGTGTTTGGCAATGTTCCTTCTGTTTCTGTTGTTTGGAACAATTTGAGGAGTATTGGTATTAGGTCTTCTTTGAAAATCATGTGATTAAACCATCTGGTCCTGGACTTTTGTTGCTTGGGAGACTTTTGATGACTGTTTCTATTTCTTTAGCAGTTATAGGTCTATTTAATCTGCTTATATGGTTTTGATTTAATTTTGGTAGGAGGTATTTATCCAGAAAATTGTCCATTTCCTTTAAGTTTTCCAATTTTGTGTAGTACAGGTTTTCAAAATATGACTTAGTGATTCTCTGTATTTCCTCCATGTCTGTTGTTATGCCTCTATTTCATTTCTGATTTTGTTAATTTGAATATTCTCTTCCTGCCTTTTGGTTAGTTTGGAAGAAGGTTTGTCTATATATATATATATATATATATATATATATATATATATATATTTGGTTTTCTTGAAGACTCTTTGTCTCACTGATTCTTGTATTGTTTTCTTTGTTTCTATTTTGTTGATTTCAACTCTCAATTTGGTTATTTTATGCTGTCTGGTCCTCATGGATAAGTTTTCTTCTTTTTGTTCTAGAGATCTGAGGTGTTCTGTTAACTCACTAGTGTGGAATTTTTCCAGCTTCTTTATGTAGGCCTTTAGTGCTATGAACTTTCATCTTAACACTGCTTTCATTGTGTCCCATTAATTTGGGTATGTTGTGTGGTCATTTTCATTGAAAATTTTCATTCATTTTAGAAAGTCTTTAATTTTTTCAGTTATTTATTTTGTCACAAATTCGTGATTCAGGTAAGCATTGTTTAATTTTCATGTGTTTGTGGGCTTTCTGGAATTAGTGTTGCTGTTGAATTCTAATTTTAAGTCATGGTGATCTAATAAGATACATGGGGTTATTCCAATATTTTGTATCTGTTGAGGTTTGCTTTGTTACCTAGTATGTGGTCAATTTTTGAGAAGTTTCCATGAAGTGCTGAGAAGAAGGTCTATTCTTTTATGTTTAGATTGAGTGTTCTATAGGTGTCTGTTAAGTCCATTTGATTCATAACATCTGTTAGTTCCCTTATGTTTCTGTTAATTGTCTGTAAGGTTTAATGTGTGATTTAAGCTTTAGATGTGTTTCTTTTACTTAGGAAGGTGCCCTTGTATTTGGGACATAGATGTTCATTATTGAGAGTTCCTCTTTATGGAGTTTTCCTGTGACTGAATGACTAATACATTTAATTATGTTGAAAGAATCAAATCTCAATTAGATGAGAAAAATAAGACTAAATTTAGCATACTCACTAGAGTGACTTTCAGAGCTCCCATGCTATGTAAAACAGTTTATTATCAGTTTTAGTGTCTTTGCCTGATGGTGCCTCACTGACAAAGGTTTTTAGCCAGGACTTCATGTAAGACTTGGCATGATGTAGACAACTTAGCATGGGTATAGAGGGGAGGGAGTAGATTTAAATTTTGGCCTTGGTTGTTTACACTGTTATATTAATAACTTATTCATTCAACTTTCTTGCAATTTCTACTTACAAATCTTCTTACCTTGAAGACTCAATAGCAAAGTAGTCTGATCATAAGACATAACAGATCTTAAAACTGCTAAAGAAAGCAAATGCCAGTAGTGTGAAACAGAGCAATCTGATTTCGGCACTTTTTCAGCACTGTGGAAAATGCTATGCAATAAACAGAACTCTCCAGCATGCATTTCTCTACTTGATTGTGTAGTCCAAACTCTACAGACAAAGAATTTTACTTTGCTCCACTGGCACAGCCAAATTTGGGAACGTGTTGAGAACTCCTCCCCATAACTCTCCCTATATCTACTCTACACTCTGACACTCCCTCCCAACTTTGTGTCCTCTTATTTTTTCATAATCTTCTAAGTCTTATTTGTGGTCCCAATAATAAAGATGGCTACGGAAGCATCGTCTTGGCAATGGTAAATGCACCAGAGGATACACTCTTGAAGGAAACTGACTCTCTTCTTGAGAAACCATCATTGTGCCATACTCTTCAGTTAGATGGGAATTTATGGGCCCTACCACATCCATGCTCCAATTTTGATAGACTTGATCTTCCTCAGGCCTTGCAATGGCAAGCAAAGCTTCTGTAAGTTCATGACTTCAATGATCCTGTCATGTCTAGAAGATGTGAGGTCTTTAACTTTTTAAATTTATTTTTTGAAATTTAAATATGAATACTGTGTTTACATCATTTCCTCCTCCACCTAAGTTCTCCCGTGTCCTGTTGACTCCTTCTCAAATTCAGTCTCTTATTCTTTATTTAAAATTGTTAAAAAATATCTATATAAATTTATAGCTGTGACTTGCTTAGATCATTTAGTGCTGCTCATTTGTGTTTTAGTTGACCTGTTGGAATGGTTGGTGTACCAGAAGCCTTACCCCTGGAAAGGACTTACTATTCTTTTAGCATCCACTTATTGACTATAGTTCCTCTTCTAGGGGTAAAATCTTGTCAGAATTTTCCCATCCATGTTGGCATGAGCTTTCCTGATTGCAACTTCCATGTCCTATAAAGAGACACATCTCACAGCACATATCCCATCCCAGACCTCTCACTTTTACAGTCCTTCTACTTCCTCTTCCATAATCGTTTCTGAGGTTTAGATGTTGGAGTTGTGTTGTAGATTTATTGTCTAAACCTGACCAACCCATGGTCAGTCATCTATATTTTGATCACTTGCAATTTCTGAAATATTCTCTTTGAAAAAAGAAAATTCATTGATGAGGGGTGAGAGGTATCTGTAAATATGAGGATAAGTATGAAGAATACAGTTAGGCATTATATTAGTTTAGTGAAGTGGAAATACTAAGTTTTCTCTAGGGTCCATAGTCCTATCAACCACAGGCAGTGGGCTAAGTTTACAGTGCCAAGAATGATTTCACTATAAGACATACCTTAAATCCAGTTAGATCACTATTAATTACTCCCAGCATGCAATTACCACTATTTCACATTTGTAGCATATATATATATAGAGAGAGAGGAACCTGTTTTGACTATCTCATTTTTGACTTTATGTATTGTATTCACAGGTCATTCACTATTCTGTATCTGTTTATTTGCATTTGTATGAAGTTATACATGAATTGATACTGTTACCTCTGACTCTAATCCAGTAGTACTAAGTTTCTTCTATATTTTCTTTCATAACCATAATTTTCCTTTTCTATAATTGAAATTTGACTTTCATTTTCTGTCATTTTTATACTTATTTTCTAATCCCATAAATCATGAACATTTATTTTATATATTTGACCCATAACTTTTACATGAAAGGGTTTTGATTCTGGAGTGTTAAAATGAAGTAAGTATAATTAAATTAATAGCCTATATTTTCACTTGAAAAATTATAAAAGGAAAGGGGGAGAAATGATTGTAGAAATGATTGTAGGAGCCAGAGGAGTCAAGACCTCCACAAGAAAACTCACAGGGTCAAATAATCTGGGCTCACAGGACTTCACAGATACTGAATGGACAATCAGAAAGCCTACATGGGACTGACTTAGGCCCTCTTCTTATACGCTATAGTTGTATAGCTTGCTTCTCTTGTGGAACTCCTAACAGTGGAAACAGGGGTCAATCTAACTCTTTTACTGGCTTTTGGGTCCCCTCCTTATCTTTAGTCTCCTTGCCCAGCCTTAATATATGGGGAGGTGCTTAGCCTTACTACAGCTTGATATGTTATATTTTGTTGATACTCATGGGAAACCTGCTCTTCACTAAACAGAAATGGGGGAGGAGTGAATTGGGGGTGGGAACAGAAGAAGAAATGAGAAATGAGGGGGAGGGACTGGGAGGAGAGGAGAGGAAGCTGCAGGTGGGATATTAAATAAATAAATTTATTATTTTAAAAAAGAATAAATCTTCAGAGTTCTCATTACCTACAATGCAATAACTGTCAATTATCATGATGATGGCTATCATTTTAAAATAGAGATGCATATAAACATCACACTATAAAATTTAAATATGTAAATTTTATTTACCAATAAAAATTAAAATAATAATATTTCATTTCTACTAAAAATAAGAAGAGGTAGAAAAGGAAGTGTTTTACATAATTAGAGAAGTCCTTTTGGAACTAAAACACTAAAGGTTAAAGACAAAGAAATTGTGTAACAAAGAAATAGTGCATTAGCATTTTCAAATGGTTGGTAAATTTTTTTTCTCATGAAAAATCCACCATTTCAGCCCTGGAAACCAGCATTCTGCATTCTCCTCAAGTGAACTTAATTTTCAAAGACTGTGCACAGTGAATTAGTAGAGTCTGTCTTTCTGTACTAAGTTTATTTTACTTAAATAGTGCTCTGCAGTTTTCATCATGGTGTCAAAAATAGCAATAATTTTCTGTTTTTAAAGACTGAATAGTATTCTGATATATAATTTATATCCAATCCTCACTAAGAGCAGTTGCTCTAGCATGCACTCAAATATAGTTTTTCTTTATCCATTCATTCATTAATTATCACTTAGCTTCTTTCCTTCTCAGTTATTTTGAATTACACTGCATTAATGCGTAAAAGAAAGAAAGGAAGGACCTGCTATCCTTCCTCCCTGTAGATACCTTGCTACATTCATGTGTTCTTGACTTGATTTATGATCTCCTGAGTTTAACCATAGCTGTGAGTGTGACTCTGGATTTGAAACTGTCCAATGGTACCAGGTTGCTTGCCATTGGGAACACAAATGAAGACAACAATTGTTCTGATCAAACCACCAGTAGCAAATATTCCAGCAGGGATCTCATAAACTCACGTTGTTGAGAGTTGTTGGTTACCACCCAAGCATGTATGCCACTATTACACCCTTGGGGTTAGGATACCATACGGGTACTTGTTTGTGGATCACTGGTCTTGTAACTGGGTTAGGACCTCTAGATGCTTCCATCCTTTGGAAGCTTGGAAGTCATCTTCTAGTAATGTGTAAGCTACTTCTCAGAGTGGAGGCTTTCAGAACCAACTCAGGTGTCTATGGGCCTTGCATCTGAAATGTATGTTTCCTTCAGCAATAGGGACTACTTTCCACCTTCTGGGGGACAGCAAGAGGCAATGGCAGCAGTCTGTGATGTTTGGAAAACCAGAGACAACCCAGACCAACAAATCAAAGGAGGGTTTCTTGTGCCTGACTGATATTGGAGTTTTGAAACTTAGAGGTAACATTGTTGACCCTGAAAGAATTATTTCATTTAAGCTGTCTATGTATATGTGTACATAGACTTACATGTATTATATGTAATTTTAGATGGTAATAACATGATTCCATATGCAAGTTCATAGATCCTTACTGTTATTTTATCTTTTACCCTTCTAATTAGAGTTTCTCATTTTCCCTAGTTCAAATCACTTGCTTCTTGATAGTGTCCTCTCTGTTGCTCCACTTCCCATGGTTTATTTTTACTTCTCTTGTTTCTACAGCTACTTCAAGCTATATACTCACATCAAAAGACTTGGAGCTAAGAACTGCAAATTAAAGAGAACATGTGGCATTTCTCTTTCCGGGTCTGGGTTACCACACTCAAGAAGGTATTTTCTCGTTTAATCCACTTATTTCATAATTTTATTTTTTTACATTTAAAAGCATTGCATTTGCATATGTACCATGCTTTTATTATTCATTTGTCAGTTAAATGGCCATTAATCTGTTTTCATTTCCTAGCTATTGTGAATACAATGTCAATAGACATAAGTGGACATGGCAAATTTTGTCATAGACTATTTTGCATATATTGAAATGATGATGCAATTTTTGTCTCTTAGCCCAATTATGTGAAAGTTATTAAATTGAATATACAGAACCATCCCTGCAAATCTGGCATAAAACCAAGTTGGCTGTGCTGGATAATCTTTCTGATAAACATCTCATTTACAATTAATAATATTTTGTTAGAGATTTTTCTATTTATTTTCTTCAGGAATATTGTCCAACAGTTTTCTTTTTGTTTTTTCTTTCCCTTGCTTTGGTATTAGAGTGTGCTGGCTGCACAGAAGTTTAGCTGTGCTCCTTCAGTTTATTCTTTTGTATTTTTCTTCTTTTAATAATTAAGTAGCTATTGGCTGTACATCTTTTGTAAAATCTGGCAGTAGTCTATGATTTCATTTGGTCCTGGATTTTTTTTCAGCTGGAAGCCCTCATTTTTAAATGGGTTTGTTCAGGTTGTCGTTCTTCGTTTAAATTTGGTAGTTTGAACAAACCTAAAAAATGGCCCATTTCTTTTAATTTTTTTCAAATTAACGGAGTAGAGCTTTTAAAGTATTCCCTTAATATCTTTACAATTTCTTTGATGGATGCTTTAATTATTCCTGTCCACTTCTGATTCTGTTATTAAGGTTCACTCTCTGTTTCTCTCTCTAATTATTTTGTTATGCCATCTGTTAGTCAAACTTGTGTATCTTTTCAAAATTCTTAGATTAATTGTTCTTTGTATTATTTTCTTTGTTTCTGTTTTTTATTTATGTATTTTACATCCTGATGGTGGTTCCGTTTCCCCTCTCTTCCCATTCTCATCTCCCACATCCATTCTACCCTGAAGTCACTCTTCTTCTGCTTCTGTTCAGGAGATGGCTAGTTGGGGTCTTTCTTGCAGATTCTTGAGAGTTTCCCTTATGTCAGGTTTCTACCTGACCCTGAAATGCCCCCCACTTCCAATCCTGTTTTGCAGTACTCTCTCCCTCCAATCTCCCCCAGCCTGATCCCTCATGTTCTCCTCCCTACCTGACCCCAGTTCACCCATAAAATCTCTTCTATTTCCCCTTCCTAAGGAGGTTTCAGTGTTTCCCTTTCTGCCCTCCTTGCTACATAGCTTCTCTGGGTCTATGGATTGTAGCATGGTTATTCTTTACTTTATAGCCAATATCCACTTATAAGTGAGTACATACATGTTTGTCTTTCTGGGTCTATGTTATCTCACTTTGGATTATTTTTTCCTAGTTCCATCTATTTGCCTGAAAATTTTATGATTCATTGTTTTTTAACATCTGCATAATACTTCATTGTGTAAATGTACCACATTTTCTTTATCTATTTTTTGGTTAAGAAACAGCTAGGGTTTTTCCAGGTTCTGATTTTTATGAATAAAGCTGCTATGAATATACTTGAACAACTATCACTGTGATGGTGTGGATCATCCTGGGGGTGTATGTCCAGGGGTGGTACAGGTGGGTCATGAAGTAGGTTGACTTCCACTCTTTTGGAAACCACCATGTTGATTTTGAAAGTGGCTGTACAAGTTTGCATTCCTACCAGCAAAGGAGGAGTATTCCCCTTGCTATACATCTTTTCTAACATGAGCTGTTAATTATGTTTTTGACATTAACCATTCAGACAGGTTTAAGATGGAAGGAATCATGATGTCCTTTCAATTTGCATTTCCTTGATGGCTAAGGATGATGGGCATTTCTTTAAATGTTTCTCAACCATTTGAGATTCTTCCATTTAGGTCTGTACTCCATTTTAATTGGATTATTTTGTGTTTTTTTTGAAGTCTAATTTCTTGTTTCTTTTTTGTTTTGTCATGTTTCTAGATTCTTGAAGTCTCATTTCCTTATATATTTTGGAAATCAATCGCCTGTCAGATATGGGGTTGGTGAACATCTTTTCCCATTCCGTGGGGTGCTTTTTCATCATATTGATGGTATCCTTTGCTTTACAGAAACTGTTCAGTTTCATGAGGTTCCATTTATTAATTGTCAGTCTCACTGTCTATGATACTTATGTTCTACTTAGGAAGTTGTCTCCCATGTCAATGCATTCAAGGCTATGTCTTACCTTCTCTGTGTAGGGTGAAAGATATGGATTTCTTAGCATTCTTCTACATGCAGACATCCAGTTTTGGCAGCACCATTTGTTTAAGATGGTTTAATTTTTCTCATTATATTATTTTGGTTTCTTTGTCAAGAATTAGGTGTCTGTTGGTGTGTGTATTTACTCCAGGGTCTTCAATTTGATTCTATTGATCCAATTGACTATTTTATGACAATATCATCAATTTTTATTACCATATCTCTTTAGTAGATCTTGAAATCAGGAATACTTCTAGAAGTTCTTTTATTTTACATGATTATTTTTAGTTATTCTGGGTATTTTTTTTCCTACAAAATTGTATATTTTTTTCAAGGTATTTAAAAAATTGTGTTGAAAGTCCAAGGCCCACCCCTATCCCTCCTGGCCTAGGAAGGAGTGCATTCAAAAAGACTCGGTTCTCAAAAAGTTAATACATGCAGAAGAGATAGGTCCTGGTGTCATTGTTTGTGGGTTCTCCATCTGCCAACTTTCGCCGCCACATTCAGAGAGTCTGGTTTGATCATATGCTCATTCAGTCCCAGTCCAGGTGGATT
>PVIU01016397.1:0-45136 GCA_004026605.1 Ondatra zibethicus
AGTGTGTGGGGTTTGATGTGAGCTTTGAGTTCTAGTAATGTTTTTCTTACATATGTGGGTGCTTTTATATTAGGGGCATAGATATTCAGGATTGAGACTTCATCTTGATGAATCTTTCCTGTTATGAGTATGAAGTGTCCATCTCCGTCTCTTTTGATTGATTTTAGTTTGAAGTCGATTTTGTTAGATATAAGTATATTAATGCACTGTTAATTTTGTTACATGCTTTTTTCTACCTCTATCAAGAAGATTGTGCATTTTTTAAAAAAAAATATCTTTTTTTATTTTACATATAATCCCAGTTCCCACTCCCTCCCCTCCTTTCTTCCCCTCTACCTTCCCCCGATTCTACCCCTCATCCACTCCTCAGAGAAAATAAGGCACATTGCTTTGAGGAAGGACCAAGGCCCTCCCTACTATATCTAGGCTGAGCAAGGTATCCCTCCAAAGAGAATGGGTTCCAAAAAGCCAGTACAAGCAGTAGGGATAAATTCCTCAGCTATAAAACTGTACCCACATTCCATGGGCCTAGTTTGGTCCTATGTTGGTTCCTTTCCTGTCCGGCTGGAGTTGGTGAGCTTCCATTAGCTCAAGTAAGCTATTTCAGTGAGTATCTCCATTATGATCTTGACCTCTTGCTCATATTCTCCTCACCCGTCCCACTCTTAGACCGGACTTTGGGAGCTCAGCCCAGTGCTCCACTCTGGTTCTCTGCCTCTGGTTCAGTTGCTGGATGAAGGTTCTATGGTAACATTTAAGATGGTAGTCAACCTGACTACAGGGCAAAGCCAGTTTGGGTACCCTCTCCAATATTGCTTAGGGTCTTAGCTGGGGTTATCCTTGTGGATTCCTGGGAATTTCTTTAGTGCCAGATTTCTTGCTATCCCCATAATGCCCCCCTCAATCAAGATATTTCTTTCCTTGCTCTCTATCTCTGTCCTTTCCCCATCTTGACTATCCTATTCCCTCAAGTTCTCCTCCCCCTCCACTTCTCCCCTCCTACTTCCCTTCCTGTCCTCCCTTCTCCCCCCACCCCCATGTTCCCAATTTCTCAGGAGATCTTGTCTATTTCCCCTTCCCAGGGGATCTACATAAGTTTCTCTTAGGGTTCTCCTTGTTGCTTATCTTCTCTGGGGTCGTGAACTATAGATTTGTTATCCTTTTCTTACAGCTAGTATCCACTTATGAGTGAGCACATGCCATGCTCATCTTTCTGGGTCTGGGTTAACACACTGAGAATGCTTTCTCTAGTTCCATCCACTTTCATACAAATTTCAAGATGTCATTGTTTTTTACCGCTGAGTAGTACTCCATTGTGTAAATGTACCACATTTTCTTTATCCATTCTTCAGTTGAAGGGTATCTAGATTGTTTCTGGGTTCTGGCTACTACAAATAATGCTGCTATGAGCATAGTTGAACAAATGTCCTTGTAATATGATTGAGCATCCTTTTGATTTATGTCCAAGAGCAGTATTTCTGGATCCTGAGGTAGGTTGATTCCCAATTTCCTGAGTGATTTTCATACTGATTTCCAGAGTGACGGTACAAGTTTGCATTTCCACCAGCAATGGAGGAGTGTTCTTCTTACTCTGCATCCTCTCCAGTATAAGCTATCATTGATGTTTTTGATCTTAGCCATCCTGACAGGCAGAAGATGGTATCTCATGGTCATTTTGATTTGCATTTCCCTAATGGCTAAATGCTGTAGGAGCTCCTTTGGTCAATAGCCTTTAAGATACCAGCCTACTTGGGTGTGATCTCCTATACTATAAATGCAGCTATAAAGCATGCACTTATGCTCTTGTTTCCTGTTCCTCTTCCCCGTTCATGCAGAAACTTCATCAACTAGCAGGAATAGACCCAGCAGAGATTATAGTTCCTTTTACTGCTGATGAAATTAAAAAATTATGGAAAGACAATGAACCATGGCAGAGAGCTTGTGCTAATCTAATTTTTTGGGAGAAATTAATAGCAATTTTCTTTAAAGTGATAGAATTAACCTTATAAAGAGAACTACTTGGATTCTTCCCCAAATTGTACATGATGCACCAATAACTGGAGACCATACATTTTATACTGATGCAAATAAATGAGGAAAATCAGGTTACAAATCAGAATAATTAAGTAAGGTGGAACAAATTCCTTATAATTCTGTCCAAAAGGCAGAGTTATATGCTATTTTCATGATATTAAACAATTTTAAAGGACCTCTTAATATAGTTACTGACTCACAATATGCAGAAAGATTTGTTTTGCATATTAAAAACCACTGAATTTATACCAAATAATACAGAATTGACTTCATTAATCATTCAGGTTCAAGACATAATCAGAAATAGGCTTTGTCCCATATACATAATACACATCCAATCCCATACAGGTATGCCAGGTCCTCTAGCTCAAGGTAATGCAGAAATTGATCAATTATTGATTGGAACTGTGTCTCAGAATTTTCTAAGAAACATCATGTCAATAGCAAGGGTTTAAAGAAAGAGTTTTCTATTACATGGCAACAAGCTAAGGAGATTATAAAGAGTTGTCCTACTTGTTCTTTCTATAACCAAACACTGTTACCTTCAGGCATAACTCAAAAGGTACTCAAATGAATGAAATCTGACAGATGAATGTGTTCCACTTTAAAGAATTTGGAAAATTAAAATATGTTCACCACACATTGACACTTATTCAGGTTTTCAGTGGGTAACTGCCTTGAGCTCAGAAAAGACTGATTCAGTAATCACACATTTATTAGAAGTTATGGATATAACTGCAAAAATAAAGACAGATAATGATCCAGCATATGTGTCTAAGAAAATAAAACAGTTTTTTTGTTTATTATAATATAAACCATACAGGTATACCAAACAATCCTACAGGTCAGGCAGTTATAGGAAGATCAAATCGAAGTATAAAGCTTGTCCTAAACAAACATAAAGGGATGGAAAATACCCCCAGAAATCTATTGCATAATGCTTTATTAACCTTGAATTTTCTTAATGCTAATGAGAGAGGAACAACAGCAGCAGAGAGGCATCGGATAATAGAAAAAAAATAAAACCTCTGAATTAAATCAGCCAGTGTATTTCAAGGATGTGCTGACCTCACAATGGAAACCAGGAGATGTGCTATGTTGGGGAAGGGGTTTCACTCTTCTTTCCACAGGAGAAGAAATTCTGTGGATACCATCAAAATTAATAAAGATTCGGTTTGAAAAAGAGAAACCTCTTGAGAAAGAGAAATGACAGCTCTTCCACAGAGGTGACAACCATACAGGTGGTAAGAAAACCTCATAAGGGTTGGAGCATGGTTCTGTTCTTGTCTTTGCAGGAAAATCCTCATCTTCAAAGAGTCGAGAGACCTTGGGCATCTAGAGGCCTATAGATGAAAAGATACCTATCCAGAAAGAATCAACAAGCAAAGAGAAAGCTGACTTATGATGCTGTATCATCTATGGTAAAATTTGATTATCTGCAAACATCTCTAATTAAAATTAAGAGCTGGATTTGGAGTTGGACAATGGCTATCCTTCTCTAAATTAAAGCATATTGTTAAAGGAAATATTCAGAATTTCTGTCTCAAGTCAGGTGCCATCTGGTATGGGACAGAAAGAAGATAGATTTCAAGGAAATATTTTACTTTTCTCCATGCCTATTTTGTCTATATTGTATCTTTCATTGAATATATGTTTATATGAATAATGTTTAAGTTTTCAACAGTAGATTTTCTTGCAGTAATCTTTGAAGCTTCCAGGAAGATTGTTCCTGGCAGCACCGATCTATTCCTGAGAGAGTGTTGAGCACAAAAGACACTCCACTTGGAGTTTGTTTTCTTCTTGGCACAACTGGCCTTTGGGCAAGGAACTGCCCATGCCTTGGCCACTGACAAAGTGCATCATGTCTGGACTGGGCAAGCAGGATACAAGAAAAAAAGACTGTCAAATCTTGCGAAGACAGGGTAAGATGGTTTTGGAATCTGCTTGACCATACTTCCTGCCTACTCAAATGTACAGTAGATGACAGAGACAACTCAGGCCTTCAGTGGGATTGAAGATTAGATAGACATAGTTACCATCCTCTTACGATTTAGCCAAGCCATTTCCAATATAAGACTTAGACTATTTAGGATAGAATGTTTGTTAAAACATTAGGGTATGTTCCTTGTTTAATATTGTTTATGCTGGTTGTAATTCTAACTTCATACTTGAATCTGCTCCTAATGTACATAGTTTTGTATTGGGTTTAGAACTCTCTTATTTAAACAAAAGGGGGAGGTTCTGTGGGAGCTTCTTTGGCCAATAGCCTTTAAGATACCAGCCCACTTATACTTAACCTATACTCTAAATGCAGCTGGAAATCATGTGCTCACTCTCTTGCTTTCTACTCTCGCTTCCGGCTTCTAGATTCTGTTCCTGTTCCCCATTTGTGCAGAGGACTATGATCTAGGACAGTGGTCTGTGAGTCTCCCCTAAATAAATAACCCTTTATTATAAGTAATTCTGAACTCGTATGGGATTATTTTATAACTTCCATCATCAGCGAAGGATGTTGAACATTTCGTCAAGTGTCTTTTAGCTTTTTGAGATTCTTCTGTTGAGAGTTCTATGTTTAGATCTGTACCCCATTTTTAATTGGATTATTTGGAATTTTGATGTCTAACTTCTTGAGTGTATTTTGGAGATCAGTCCTCTGTATAATGTGAGGTTGGTGAAGATCTTTTCCCATTCAGTAGGCTACCTTTCTGTCCTATTGACTGTGTCCTTTTCTTTACATAAGCTTCTCAGTTTCAGGAGGTCACATTTATTTATTGTTACTCTCAGTATCTGTGTTACTTGTCTTATATTTAAGAAGCAGTCTCTGGTGCCCCTGCATTGAAGGCTACTTCTCACTTTCTCTTCTATGAAGTTCTGTGTTGTTGGATTTATGTTGAGGTCTTTAATCCTTTTGGACTTGAGTTTTGTGCATGGGGATAGGTATGAATCTATTTTCATTCTCCTACATGTTGACATCCAGTTATGCCAGCACCATTTGTTAAGATACTTTCTTTTTTCCATTGTATAACTTTAGCTTCTTTGTCACAAATCAGGTATTCATAGGTGTGTGGATTAATATCCTGGTCTTCAATTTGATTTCATTGGTCAATCTCCCTGTTTTGATGCCAGTACCAAGCTGTTTTCATTACTGTAGCTCTGTAATAGAGCTTGATGTCAGGGATGGTGATTCCTCCGAAGTTTCTTTATTGTACAGGATTGTTTTGGCTATTCTGAGTTTTTTGTTTTTCCATATGAAGTTGAGTATTGTTTTTTTAAGGTTGATGAAGAATTGCGTTGGGATTTTGATGGGGATTTCATTGAATCTATAGATTGCTTTTGGTAGGATGACCATTTTTATTATCTTGATCCTACCTATCCTACCTATCCAAGAGCATAGTATCTTCAACATCTTTCTTCAAAGACTTAAAGTTCTTGTTGAACAGGTCTTTCACTTCTTTGGTTAGTGTTACCCCAAGATATTTTATGTTATTTGTGTCTATTGTGGATGGTGATGTTTCTCTGATTTCTTTCTCAGCTTCTTTATCATTTATATATAAAAGGACTAATGATATTTTTGAGTTGATCTTATATCCTGTAACAATATTGAAGGTATTTTTCAACTGTAGGAATTCCCTGATAGCATTTTTGGGGTCACTAATGTATACTATCATATCATCAGCAAATAATGAAAGTTTGACTTCTTCCTTTCCAATTTGTATCCCCTTGATCTCCTTTTAATGTCTTATTGCTCTAGCTAAAAATCAAGATCTATGTTGCATAGAATGGAGAGGGTGAACAGCCTTGTCTTATTCCTGATTTTAGTGGAATCTCTTTGGGTTTCTCTCCATTTAATTTGGTGTTGGCTGTCGGTTTGCTGTATATTGCTTTTATTATGTTTAGATATGTTCCTTGTATCCCTGATCTCTCTAAGATCTTTATCATGAAGGAGTGTTGGATTTTGTTCAATGCTTTTAGAGAATCTAACAAAAGGATCATATGGTTTATTTCTTTCCATTTATTTATATGGTGGATTACATTGATAGATTTTCATATGTTGAACCATCCCTGCATTTCTGGGATGAAGCCGATTTGATCATGGTGGATGATTTTTTTGATGTGTTCTTGGATTTGGTTTGCCAGTATTTTATTGAGTATATTTGCATCAGTGTTCATGAGGGAGATTGGTCTGTAATTCTCTTTCCTGGTTGAGTCTTTGTGTGGTTTCCATATCAGGGTAACAGTAGCCTCATAAAAGGAGAGTTTGGTAATGTTCTGTTTCTATTATGTGGAACAATTTGAGGAGTGTAAGTATTAGCTCTTCTTTAAAGTTCTGGTAGAATTCTGCACTGAAACCATCTGTCCCTGGGCTTTTTTTGGTTGGGAGACTTTTTTTGACTGCTTTTAGTCCCTTGAAGGTTATAGGTCTATTTAAATTGTTCACCTTGTCTTGATTTAATTTTGATATGTGGTACCTATCCAAAAAACTGTCCATTACTTTTACATTTTCCAATTTTGTGTAGTACAAGTTTTTGTAGTATGACATAATGATTCTCTAAATTGCCTCAGTGTCTGCTATTATTTCCCCCTTGTCATTCTGATTTTGTTAATTTGGATATTCTCTATCTGCCTTTTGATTAATTTGGGTAAGGGTTTGTCTTTCTTATTGATTTTCTCAAAGAATCAGCTCTTTGTTTCATTGATTCTGTTGGTTATATTTGCATCTCTAGTTCCTATTCTTTAACCCAGATTTTCCATTTCCAGAATTCCCTCGGTTTGTGTTTTCTTTATTGCCTCTATTTCAGTTTTCAAATATTGAACTGTTTGCTTCACCTGTTTGATTGTTTTTTCTTGGTTTTCTTGGGTCTCTTTAAGAGATTTATTGATTTCTTCTAATTTTTTGTTCCTCTTTTCCTCCATTTCTTAAGGGAATTTTTCATTTCCTCTTTAAAGGTCTCCATCATCCTCATAATGTTACATTTAAAATTGATTTCTTCTGCTTCTTCTGGGTTAGGATGTCCAAGTCTTCTTGTTTTATGACCGCTGTGTTCGGGTTTTACCATATTGCATTTTAGGTTGTTGAATGAATTCTTGCATTGGTGCCTACCCATCTCTTCCTCCAATTGGTGACAGCAGTGTCTTTGCCTCTAGGTCCAATCCTTGCAGTTGCTGTCTGTGTCTTTTGGAACTGTTTTTGGTCTGTCCTGTGCTGTCACTGCCTGTGTCTTAGAGAGCCTCTGAGGTCTCTCTTGGTCTGCTCTCTTGGTCCTCTCTGTGCAGTCACAGTCTGTGCTTAAGAGTTCCTCTGAGGTTGTGGGGGATAGGAAGGTTTGGGGTGAGTGGGACTTGTAACGTACAAGGTCCAATTGATGGGGTGAGGGTGTTGGAGTAGTCTAACTGCAGGAGCATTCCTGCTGGCTGGCTAGAGAAGCTGAGGCAGGTGGGTGGGGACCCAGGGTTTTGCCTCAGTACTGAGCGCCTAGAGAGTGGGGACCCCTGCTATGTGGGTGGTCACTCACCTCATGGTCCTCTCTGTGTAGTTGCAGCCTGTGTTTCGGAGTTAGAGTGTGCAGTTCTTAAATGTATTTTAATAGAGTAAGTTGAATTAAAGTATTTTCAATTATTAGATCGAGTTTGATTTCAAACTGCATGGATCAGAATATACCCTTTATACATACTGTTGAAATTGAATTGCTAATTTTGTTGGTAATAGTTATGTATGTATTCTGGTTAGTCAGAGCCAGTCTTACAATGTCTAGCTGATTTGGGTTACTGTTGGTTGACAAGAGCAAGAGAGAAACAGAGAGCAAAAGAGGAGCACCAATATACTGAATATACAGAAGAATGCTAGAGTCAGGTACAGTGGGCATCTGTGGACACAGCAAATATGAAGGCTAAAGTAGGAAGGCCAGTTGAGTCAGAAGTTAGACATGGTAGCCAACGTGGGAACCATAATGAGACCCAGATACTAAAAGAAGAAGAAAAGAAGGAAGAGGGAGGGAAAGAGAAAAGGAAGGCTAGAGGGAGGGAGGGGAAAATAAGAGGGAGGGCAAAAAGAAAGACTGAGGAGGAAGGAGAGGAAAAAGAGTTTGTTGGAAGTTTGGTTTTTCTGACAGGAATATTTGGAATCATTAGGTTTGATCTTAACACTTTTTTAAAAATCATCTACCTGATCAGTACCTGAAAGTGCTGAAAGCAATTACACTTTGTTAGAACAGAAAATGCAGAATACTTTGAAAGAAGAACCTACGTCCTGCATGTATTCTAGAGGCAGGAAAAAAAAGAACGAGGAGGATGAGTAAAATTAGGTGGCAGAGACTGGCACCCTAGAAGAACAGCTTGAAGCAGGGGGCTCCTCGGACTTAGAAAGTCTTAACACAGCATTTTATTCCAGGTAAGATGAAAAGTCTTGTATCTGGGTCAATGTGTCGTGCAATAGAGTTTAATGAGAGTTTGGAAGTTTGATTGTGATTACCTTAAAACTATGTAAGAACATTTAAAACTTCTCTGTTATTCAATATCCAATGTTATCAAAAATGCTTTCAGGTAGAAAATGCCTCAGTGGTTAAAGACACTTGCCACCAAGTCTGATGACCTGAATTTGACTGTGTACATTGGCACCACCTCACACACAAATAAATAAAGGTAGTAAAATGTCTTAGTTTATTCACTTATTTAGTGACTTCAAATTAGTTAGCAACACAGTATTTATTAAATGGATTACTGATTAGAATCTATGTATGTTATTATGTTATTTAAAGTGTATGTATATTTATTCACATGGGTATATGTTATATGTACATATAATTTGCATATATCAAATATATATATATGAACTGTATGCCATGCATTATTAGATATATAATATTATTATTGCAGTACATATTGCACAATATATATGTGCATATATATATGGTGATAGAGACTGGTACCTGAATAACAGATATATATTAATAGCATATACACATATGTATATGTAATATATGTGTAATATAATGTGCATACATGCATATATATACATATATATGCTATATGTATGTGTATGTATGTGTATATATATATACACACAGTACACACTGTCTTAGTTATGGTTGCTATTGCTATGAGGAAACACCATGACCAAAGAACTTCCACATCATAGCTCTTCATCTAAGGAAGTCAGAACAGCAACTCAAACAGGGCAGGAACTTGGAGGTATGCATTGATGCAGAAGCCATGGAGGGGTGCTGCTTGCTGGCTTGCTCTACATGACTTGCTCAGCCTGCTTTATTATAGAATTCAAGACCACCAGCCCAGAGATAGTACCACTTAGAAAAAACTGGGCCCTCGGTCAAACACTAATTAAGAAAATACCCTAAAGCCAGATCTTATGGAGGCATTTTCTCAATTGAGGTTACCTTCCTTCAGATAGCTCTAGCTTGTGTCAAGTTTACATAAGAGTAGCCAGCACACACACACACACACACACACACACACACACACACTCATATACACACATTCACACACACACACATATATATACATATATGCATGTCTACATATGCACACACAAATCTATATACACACATACATATATATACATACATACAAACATATCAGTACACACACATACACACACACACACACACAGGCTCTCCTGATTTTCTCAGATATTCTCCTGACATATTTATCAAGCCTCTGGAATACTAATGCAATAGAAACTGTTCTTAATGGTTCCAAATATAAAAAATTTAACTGTTCTTATAGAAATAGTCCTCCCTGTTAGGGGCTGAAATATCAATAGTCAATCAATATTAATTTTAGGTTACAAGCTTTGAAATACAACTGGGGAAGACATTTCAACAGGCTTACAACATTCATATGAAATAGGTAACTGTCAATGTGTCATGAGTGATGAGGCCACAAGGACTTAAGGCTCCTGGATATATTGTGAAACTGGAGCAATCTAGGAGACAGCTTCAAGTTTATTTGGGAGAACAGGGCATGGGGTTGCTTAAGTCATTATGTTAATTGTTTTGTATCAGAATTTCAGACTCAGAGATGAATCATAAAGTTATGTTTTGAAGGGAGAGGTTTATTAAACACAATATTTGGGTACCTCATCACCTGCCTCACATTTGGACAGGTCAATTTTGGGCTTTTACAAAATCTATGAGGTATTCTGTGCTGCCTACCGAGGTTGTGTTGTTATCCATGGTCTTCCAGGATTCTATTTCCTTGATGAGGTTCAATTTCTCCCTGAAATATGTATCATAATTACAAAACACTTAATGCATGCTCCATAGCTACCCATTGGCAACATCTGACTTCTTTCAAAATTAAAACTATATTTTTATATGAGTTCCAGTTGTTGGCATCTTGAACTAATATTGAAGATTCACTGCATATAATCAAAATGATAATAACTTTTCCTACTTAATGTTTTGAATCCAACAATTTTTATAGATATTAGTAAGGATAGTAATCTAAAGTCATGGAATTAAAACAAAAAAATCTAGTTTTCTTTTGTTGTACATTATCAATTTTTTAAAATTTATAATGAGAGTCTAGTTGAAGAAGAGAGTATATTAAATAGTTCTTAAAATGAGCTTGTTTACAGCAGTGACTTTTGCGCTAAGTCCTATGCTGAGGTATGATGAGATATTTATTGCTTGGGATCTTTTCTCTTTTCCTCAAGTTGTATGGCCAAGGATGGGATTCCAGATGCACCCAATACATATCTTACCACCTTAATATTTGATATAATCAGGTTTGTAATTATCCAGACAAAGTGGAACAAAAAACTATGGTTTCTACCTCTCACTTAAAAAACATGTCAAATATTTTCATTTAGGACAATGATGGCTCCTGTGCAATATGGTACAAGAGTGAATTAATTATTAGTTACCACTATTCTTACAGCTGTAAGCATCCTTATCAAAAATATGGACTAAGTGTTCACCATTGTGTGAAAGTGGCTCTTCTGGTCTCTTCTCTAGCTATGGGATTAGCAGAAGGTCAAATGGAAGCCTATTCAAGAGTTCTGTCATTGACATTTTACACAGCAAACGTGGATGTGAATTCTGTTAATTTTTATTGTTATTTCATTGAAAAGTTACTTGAAATTTTAGGTTGAAACAATAATCATTTACCATATCACACAGTTTCTAAGGGTCGAGGAACTGGGTGCTGTTAAGTGGGTAGCTGTGGCTGGAATTGCTTCCTTACTTCTGCAATGCATAACTTGACCCAGGCTGCAGTCATTTGCAGGGTTCACTGGAGTAGGTTAACTCCCTGTAATTATCTGGAGGACCCAGACTCAGTTTTTTACCAGGTAGAATTTTTTTACCTATAAGACTGCCTGAGAGTCCTCAATCTGTCAAAACTGGCTTTTCCAAGCTCTCTCGGGGAAATCAAGGCAAAACCCATCATGTTCTTTATAAACTTGGTCATCTCCACTTTCACCACTTATCACTTCTACTGTGTTCTTTCTGCTGCCCCCCCCAACACACTCTGCTGCAACATGGGAAGGAACCAGATCACAGGAATGCATAAATACCATGAGGAAGGGAATATCCAGTCATCACAGAGCCGAAGGGTGAATTCAGTGTGAGATAGCAGACATGACAGACATTTTCTTCTCCTCTTCCAGATCCTTGTCTTCTACCTTGTAATTTTTGAGACAAACAAACACGGTAGTTACAAGCCAAAAGCTCTCACATCACATAAATAACATAAGTATGCCAATAGACTAGTAGATCAGCTTGCTTGCAATTTACCACAGCAGATTTTCTGACAACTCCATCTAGAGCCTAGAAGGGATCCACAGGGAAGCAAATATTTCTCATTATTTTACTGAAGAAAATGCCAGGCTGAGTGTCTTTGTTGATGATGACAGTTTTTGTTTTGTTTTTTTTTTTCGCTTTTTATTTTTTTTTTATTTTTTTTATTTTTTCCATTCAAAAACATAATTAAATAAATAAAATTTTTTACATTTCTTCCCCTTCTTCCGGTCCCCTCCCACTACCTCCCACCCCTCCTCCCTCCCCCTTCTTCCTTAAAAGAGGGCATGGTGCCCTGCCCTGTTGGAAGTCCAAGGCCCACCCCCATCCCTCCCGGCCTAGGAAGGTGTGCATCCAAAAAGACTCGGTTCCCAAAAAAATAATACATGCAGAAGAGATAGGTCCTAGTGTCATTGTTGATGGCTTCTCCGTCCGCCCCCTTTCGCCGCCACATTCAGAGAGTCTGGTTTGATCATATGCTCATTCAGTCCCAGTCCAGCTGGATTGGTGAGCTCCCATTTGTTCAGGCACACTGTCTCAGTAGGTGGACCAGCCCCTCACGGTCCTAACTTCCTTACTCATCTTCTCCCACCTTCTGCTCTTCAACTGCACCTTGGGAGCTCAAGATGATGACAGTTTTTGTAACTATCCTGTTACTTATTTGGCCATTGCCATTGCTTCTGAATACTGTTAAGTATCTTAAAGCTTATTGTGACGCAATAAAGATTTCTCATCACTTGAACAAGGCTTTTCAGCTCCCCTGCATATTGTAGGCTGATAGCAGGCAATGGAGAAAAGCATAACAGAGTGAAATCTTCCTACAGAAACTTTCCCACTTGTGTTTTCCATAGTGTCTGTCAAGATGATCTTCCCAAGTATTCTTTTGTGACTCATGAATGGTCAGTATCAGAAACATCTCAATTGTTTCTTATTTATTTGCTTGTCTGTCTGTCTGTCTGTTTAAAGGTGGTTTTCAGCCATGGTAACCATCTCCCAGTAACTCACCAAGAAGACAAATACAAAGGGAAAGAGGAGGGATACTCGCTGCACGTTGTCTAGGCCCTTTAGGAAACATGGGGTTGTTCCTTTGGCCACCTATGTGAGAATCTACAAGAAGGGTGATATTGTAGACATCAAGGGAATAGACACTGTTCAAAAGAGGAATGGCCCATAAGTGTTACCATGGCAAACCCAGAGGAGACTATGATGTCATCCAGCACGCGGTGGGCATCAGTGTAAATGAGAAAGTTAAGGGCCAGATTCTTGCCAAGAGAATTAATGTGCAGATTGAGCATGGTCATCACTGCAAGAGACAAGAAAACTTCCTGCAACAGGTGAAGGAAAATGGTGAGAAGCCAAAGGAAGCCAAAGAGAAGAGCTCCTGGGTTCAGCTACAGCGCCAGTCTGCTCCATCCAGAGAAGCATGCTTTGTGAGGCCTAGCGAGAAGGAGCCTGCGCTGTGGAGCCCATACCATACGAAGTTATGGACTAAAAGCAGACAAACAAACAAAAAACAAAGCAAACAAGCAAACAAACAAAACAAAAAAGACACCTGAGTGTAGCACGAGGGCCGGGCTTGTCTGGGTTTCTGTCCTGCCTGGTCCCCCAGCCATTTAGTCCCAGAGAAAAATCACACAGAGAGTTTGTATTAGGTTATAAATTGATTGGCCCATTAGCTCAGGCTGCTTATTAGTTCCTGTACATTCTGTGGCCCAGTATTCTTATCTATGTTAGCCACATGGCTCAGTACTTTTCTCAGCGGGACAGGTCACATCCTGCTTCTTCGGTGGTCCAGGCAGGAGTGCCGAGAGAGCTTCCTGCTTCCCAGAATTCTCCTATTCTCCTTGCTCCGCCTCTACTTCCTGTCTGGTTGTCCCACTCATACATCCTGGCTAATGGCCATTCAGCGTTTATTTAAATCATGATTGACAGAATACAGACAATTCTCCTGCACCACCTGAGATCCAGCTTTAGACTTTGGAATGGCTTCTGCAAGGTCTTGGGTGACTTCAGTGTACACTAAAGTTGGGGAGGTGCTGCCCTTAAAGTATACTTGATCTCCTCATTTTCTTTCCTTTCTTTTTTTTTTTTTTTTTTTGCTGGTGAGCTGGAAAGCAGGGCCTGTGTTTACCAGACAAGCGCTCCACCAGTCAGCTACACCTTCCTACTTTTTGTTTTGCTACAGGGACTCACTATATTGCCCAGGCTGTCCATGAACTCAGTCTCTAGACCAGACAAGTCTAGAATTTGTGATCCTCCTGTTTCATCCAACTACAAGCTTTAGTGACAGACGGGTTGGGTTTGTGTTACACCTTTTAGACTTAGCACAACCCTGTTCTCCACACATCCCTTAACCATGCCCTTTGGAGACTGAGTTCCCATGCTGTCTAGGGATGCGTCTATATTGTGTGATTATAAAATGCATTTCCAATATGAAGCTGTCTGTCCCACATCCGCAGAGCTGTAGGCCAGTGTGTCCTCTAGGCACCCTTGCCAGGTTGCTTCCTGTTCCGTGGGAGGAAAGAATCTGCAGGCCGGGACTGCGATTCTGAGCGAACAAGTCACTGCAAGCCTCCTCAGCGTGCGCCCCTTTAAAGCGGTCTTCAATTTTAAATGTCCTGGATTTCTCCTCAGTGGAAATCATAAAGCAGCTTTGGATAAACAGCTTTCTCCCTTTTAGAAAGTTGTGTATTTATCACAGTGCAGCCAATCAATGGATTGCAAAAGGTTTATAATTTTTCTGACTCCCATGGGGCAATCAAAGGCTAAATTTTGAAGGATTTGTAAATGTCAACTTATAATACAAACTAGGTTGGCCCCAGGGCCTGAGATCAGAGCCATAATTCATCGTGTTTACAAATGATATCATTCCGTCTAGAGTGCTCACTGTAAACTCACCGATAATTAGAGGAGAAAATGAATCACACCCAGGCCCTCCTTTTCTTCCCTCGTGTCTGAACTGTCGTGGCATATGGATTCCCCATCAGCCCTCAAATCACACACAAGGCCTCCCTAGAAGGCAGTCTTGAAATCAATAGGCAGCCAGGCTTTCGGATGACACACGGAATGACTATAGACTTTTTAAGAGGGAGAGCAAATGGCTTCACTAAATGAATCCCCTATGTCATCCGGGTGGATGTGAGCATGTCTGTGAGCTTTAGTAGAAAAGATCAAAATATTACATTCCTGCTAGGTAACGCGCACGTTTGAGAAGCCATTCTTCTTCAAGGGATTAGCTTTCTCTTTGTTGTTCCATTTCAGCCAGGCAGTCCCCTTCCTTTGTGGTCAGAAAGGCTCCATTGTGTGCAGCAGCCTCTGTGGATAGAAGGCTTCATTCCTTTGTCCATCTCTTGCCTCCCTCCCCCTCTGCCTTACACCTCTTTTCCCTCTGTCACTCTTCTCTCTTCAGTAATTTAGTCTCCAAATCTGCATTCTCAGTTTCTTCTGACCCACAGGAAATAGGTCCCCTTTTAGATCATGCAAATAAGAAGGGGTGAGTGGCTTGTGGCTCCTTGGCACCTTGCCTCCCGCTGCCAGGTTGTGCAGTCTAGAGACTGCAGAAGTCTTCAGGTGTCAAAAGCTGCTACTGAACTTCAGGTCTAAAGCACAGTGCTTGTGACAACTTTAATACAGCAAATCTCTGTGTATCCGCTGTAGCCAAAAGGAGACAGTACGTTGGCTTTTAGACTATTGGATTCAGTTTGGATTGTATTGAGATAGAAAAAAAATAAAATATAAGCAAATCCAATTTTGGAAGAGTTAATAAGGGTTGAAGAAATGAAAAGACAAAGAGAAGAATGAAAGGTGTGTCCAATTTGTATTCCTATCTTGATGACCGTGTTAGCGATTTTGTGTGTGTGTGTGTGTGTGTGTGTGTGTGTGTGTGTTTCCTGTGAAAACTGATTTTTCTGCCAAAAGGTATAAAGAACTATCAACCCTCAAGTCTCTGGATGGCTGGCTCTGATATATCCCTGGCATTTTTGGCAAGAGCCTGTTAGAGATTTCAAGTCCAGCTGAGAAACAGGGCATGTGGGTGGGGCTCCAAAGAAGCTGAATTTGGAGAAAATTATACTTGAAGATTTAAATCATTGTACCTTGTTTAAAAATTCTTGGAAACTGGTATGTTCTAGAATGTTTTCTGGGATAACATGAAGGAAAACAAGCTATAAGAAAACAAGGTGTGCCTATAGTTTCAAAATACCTTGCGCTGACTCATCTCTTAGCAAAACCGGTCATAACTGCTCCAGAGGAGTGAGAGCGAGGTAGGGTAGTCTTCCTTAGCCCAGTGGTTCTCAACTTTCCTAATGCTGGGACCTTTTAACACAGTTCCTCATGTTGTGGCGACCCCCAATCATAAAATTATTTTCTTCGCTACTTCATAACTACAATTTTGCTACTGTTATGAATCGCAATGTAAATACCTGATATGCAGGAAATCAAATGTGTGACCCCTGTAAAAAGGTCGTTCAAACCCTAAGGGGTCAGGAATCACAGGTTGAGAACAACTGAAGCCGGTCTCATCAGGTCTGCTGGCAAAAGCGCCTGGGTGAGTGGCTGCAAGCTTTGAGACCTGATGCAAACACTCTGTACTTGTTGCTCTGGGCGTTCACCTCACAGTTTCTGGCCCTCCACAAGGCCAAGGCTGAGCCCTTCCTTCCCATCCACAGGCACCTTTTAAAATCTCCTTCCTTCTTCAGGCACCAACCTGGTGCTCACTATAATGGGAGAGAAGGTAGAAAGACTTGGAATTTTCTTCGAGCACCCCCAAACACTTTCCAAAATATAATAGAGGCTTTATTATGTTGTACTGTGAGTGTTAATGCAATGCTGATGTGCCTTAAAAGTAATTTATCTGATTGATGGTTAATGACTAGTAAATTTTCTTTGTTAATAGTTTCTTGCTTGTCTACTGGGCTATGGCCATAATACCACAAATCTCTTTAAATTCAATAGTTCTGCATTCCTTTTGCTTCCCTCGTTGATCTGCAGAGTTACAAAATGAAGCAACAATGTCTGTCATGGTGTTCTATGGTTATTGATATTTCTTAAAGCAATGTTCTTGCTCTTCGGGTCTTCTGTGATGAAAATATGAAAAAAGCTTCTGGCTCCTTTTGGAAAAGAATCAATGAAAATATCAAAATGAGGCATGATGTCAAATAGGTCCAATAATCAGAACAAAGCTAATGGCTAAAAATACCATGAGGTGGCAAAATTAAATTTTCATATGTGTCCAGGTTGCTACCACAAAGAGTTGACTGATTTTTAGCAGAAGTGAAGATAATGTTGAATTTATTTGACACTTCATTAGGCTTTCTGAAAAGACATTCAATTAACAGTGTGTGTTAACTCTGCCCTTGAACTTGACTCTAACACACGTGCACACACACACACACACACACACACACACACACACACACACACCACAAACTGCTCTGCAATATTATTTTCAAGATTTATAGTGATTAGGATCTCAACATAATGATAGTTTAGAAAGAGTTGCAAAGAAGGAGGCCTCTTCCCTCCTCCCCAAAGGGATGTCAGAGGACATGAGCAATGTCAGAGGAGATGAGGCCACTGGGAAGACAACTGGGCATTGTGTTGAGAGATGGGGATGCTGGGCAAGGATACCCACAGGAGCAAGGCCAGCTCCGGTGGGAATCATCAGACACTGGGAATCCCAGTGCACCAGGGCCTTTCTCATTGTAGAGAGGAGATAGCTTTAAGGAAGCAGGTTAAGAAGAAGGGTTTATTCTGGCCCTCAGATGAAAGGGACTCATTCTGTCATGGCAGGTAGGAAGCGAGGGGTAGAAGGAAAGAACCAACTTCTTATGGGGCTGGACTATAGAAACTCAAGGTCCACCCCCAGTGACCCACTTCCTTAAGTAAGGCCCTGCCATCTAAATATTTCAACACCTTCCCCAGCAGTGCCACCAGTGGGGGGCCAAGTATTTGAACAAATGAGCCAAATATTTCACATTTGAAACACAACCCCCATAGCTAATTAATTTTAGACTAAGGGTAGAACTGAGTCCTAATTTTGCCCAATTGCCTCAGGCCTGTTTGTAGAGTTGGCCTCACAAAAAAAGATTGAAGAAATCACTTGTATTTGAGAATGCAGTTTCCCTAATGAAGTATGATTCCTACTCCTACTTATCACAGGAGCTGAAATTCTACCACTATTTAATATGATATTCTGAGTTTCTACAAATAATAACCCGGGACTATAGAGGAGTGATGATGAACTAAAGCTAGGCCTGAAAATTTATAAAATATTTAATTAGCACCCAATGCAACTTAGAAGCTGGAGAAGAGAAGGATTTTAGGTTGGATATGGTTTTATTCATCGAGTAAATATGAACTGAATACCGTAAATATTACATGTGTTGTGTCAACTACTAGATCCTCTTACTGATCCCCAACTTGTCCGGACATCTTTTCTAACTTACATATTAAATATAAAAGTAGATAAAGTTTAAAATCAATCCATATTCACCTATTACTGTCTGAAATTTCAGTGTAAAGGCCTATCATGCCCCCTAACTATCAGTGACTTTGACCTCTTTGAGGACTACATGGTTCTCAATGTTGCTATTGACTACTCGCCTACCAGTTTAGGCCCTTGGTCAGGGTTTTCTTTGATATTTTATTAAAATATGCTAACTGTGTAGTGGGTTTCATATATGAATATGATAGTTAGACTATACTCATATTATATTTTTTTGAGACAGAATTCTGTGTAACAACTCCGACTGTCCTGAAACTCACTCTGTAGACCAGGCTGACTTCGAACTCACAGAGATCCACCTGTCTCCGCCTCCCGAGTGCTGGGATTAAGACATGCACCACCACCATCAAGTTCATATCACATTTTAACCCTCCTTCTCTCTGCTACTCCCTAAGTGTTTACTGTTCTAGTTTGTGGCATGAACCTGGAAGAGTAGAGCCTAACAATTGGGTGGATCAAAGGCTCATGCCATAGCCAACTGTATTCTGAGCATCAGACAGTTTATACTCTGAGGGTTAAGAGGAGTCACCTGAGTAAAGCATGCAATCACAGCACAAACCTCACATGACAAAAACATGTTTTTCCATAGATATATATGAATAATGACAGCTGAAGTGAAGTCACTCCTATCCACTACACCTGGAAGAAGTAGAAAAGTACATTTCAAAGAACAATTCTGTGTTTTGAAGAGATCAAAAGACTCTTGCCTTGTTTGCTGGGAGATTTCTCACAAGTACTCAGAATTCTCCCATGACTGTGTTCTGTCACCTAAGGCTCTCTTCCTCTTCCTGTCTAGACTCCCTTTTCCTTTTGCATTTGTGTCCCTTAAAATTTAGAATCTGTGTATGAGACAAAGCATTTGATATTTGTATTTCTAGGTCTGACTTGTTTGGCAAGACATGATGATTTTCATTTTCAGTTCTAGGTACCATGTTCCTGCAAATGACATGGCTTTTAAAGTTATTTATGGCTGAATAATGCTCCATTGGATATGAATGCTGCACATATATAACTATTCAGTCATTGACGGGCACCTAGGCTAAGTCTGTAACTTGTCTCTTGGGAGTAGTTCTATAGTGATCACTAGTATACAGGTATCTCTGTTGTATATGTATGCTGACTTGGATTCTTTCACTCATGGACCTGGAAGTGAGATATATCTATATCGATATCTATATCTCGATATTGAGATATAGATATATAGTGGGATCTTAAGGTAACACATCTATTTTTATGTTTTTATTACCTTCTGAGAAGAGAATGGTGGATTTGAATGGAGGGACTTCTAGTCCTCACACAGAAGAGAGAGTCTCTTGATTCAGAGGTCCCTTTGACATTATTAAGAAGTAGAACTATCATCACACCTCTACCTTCCAGATGGAGGACCTTCCAACCAGGCCACAGCCTTAATGAACGCTTTCTGTTGCTCCATAGGCAGAAGCTCTAATGACAGCAGTCATGAGCAAGTAGCTAGTGGCCTTGCAAGCAGGAAGTAGTCAATTATGTGTCTTATGAGAGTCAACAGGAGTGTTAATTTGGGGGTCCAGACATGGTGAGTTAATCAGAAGTTATTCCAAGGATGACCCCTGACCTCAGCTCATTCTTCTCAACCTCACTCCTTAGACTCCTGTGAGGACAGCATGGCTCACAGTATGAGTGCAGCATAGTCCTTATCCAGTCGGAACAGTTCCTTGTGACTTCTAAAGTTGTGTGAGTGTGTTCACACAATGATGAAGCTCTAGGACATGGCAGGAGAATGAGACCTGAATGAACATTCAGTCTGCACAGAGGAGACCCAGAAACACCTTGGACCTTGGAGTCACAGCAGGATGAATTTCCTTTCAGAGCTCCTTAACTAATAAAGACAGAGGATCGGAGATGCAGCACCACCAACTCAATTTAAAAATAAACAAAAATCAAGATGAACATGCCATTGTGTTTAAAGTTAAGGTGGCCAAATTCCTCCCTTCTTGGCGGTGATTCTGATTTATTCTTTATTTCAAGGACAGAAGTACACTGCAGTTTTGTCTGGATTAGTTCATCTCTTCTGCTCAAGTGCTCTAAACCTACTTGCAATCAAGGCTCACCTAAGAAAATGTAGCCTTTGCTTGTCAGTAGATTACTTGGAGTGTGCGTGGAGACTCCAGTGCGAAGTTTAACTGTGGAGTGGAAATACCACCTAAGCAGTCAGCATTGCGTCTGGTCATGACCAAGGGCCGTGGAGAACAGGGGAGGTGTGACCTCTGCTTCTACCATTCATCATGGACCTATGCCAGAACCAAGTGCAGTGATACATGTTCATAGGCACAGGCCTGAGCAGTCTCCGTTCTAAGCACCAGGTACTTCAACCTTAAAAGTTCAGAAAGAAATGTATGGGGACTCAAAAATGCACGTATATAAAGAATCCCCCCTTAAAGCATATGATCACATTTTATTGTACACATATTTCATATTTTCACAGCATTTCTTTTGAATGTGACTGGGCAGTGGGTATTTGAGGAAATTGGGAAATTTGGTTAATGGGAGTTAGTGCTTACATAATTCCTCGGTTCCTTCAGTTTTTCTTGCGGAACTTGTTTTCGTATTAGTCAATGAACTTGCACAATTCCATGTGTCAAATGTTTTGGCAAACTTCGTAACTGGTTCTTATCCAGCTTTAATTTTTGCATCTGGCAAGTGTTTCTGCGAACTCCCTGCGGTAGACAACCAGCTGCCTGGCAGTTCCCCGGGCTGTGGAGTAGAGCAGTTGCTCACGGTGGCTGCCTCAGCAGAGGCCATGTGTTACTGGCTTACTCCTTGCATCTCGTTAAGGCTACAAGGCTGAATCCTGATTAATAACACAAAGTCAGACATGATGCTTGTCACATATTGCCTTGGGTCATGTAAGATAAAGCCACTATTTTAACTCCTAAGGTTTTCCCCCTGTCCCCGGTAGGTATTGTTTCTGGAACCATGAAATTAAAGACAATGGTTGGGTCCTTCTGGATCTCTCTGTTCCCCCATGTTAGCAGCAGATTGGATGTTCTGAGAACAAGAAATAAATCATTGTTCAAGTTATATAAGGTTTACAAATAATAATGACTTAATATCCTTTCTTATCTAGTCAGCATTAACTTGTCCACAGTGGGGCCCCTTTCTGTTTGTCTTTCATCTTTGTGCTGTATCTACAGAGCTACAGGTCATACTTTTCCCTGCCATGAAACCTATAAATAGCTCCTAGCCAATTGCATATACCTTCAGGTAGATACACCCTTCCAAGAAAGGCAACCCTTATAAACATGGCAACTGTATGATAAGACTTGGTCAGCAGCAGCAGGGATTTTGGGGATTTAACTTCAGTACAAACCCGGGTATGGTGCTTTCTCCAAGGTCATTTATGGAAGGCAACATTAGCCATTATGCAATTACTCTTGGATTCTAAAAATAGTCACAAAAGAGGCCAGGAGATCCACGTTCATTTTGCATCTCTTCCCTCTTAAGCTGTGAAGGAAGCACTGAACAAGGGTATGTGGGGGTGTGCTGGTTCCCCAAGTACTCTGCCCTGAATGGCATGGGATGTGATCACAACAGGGATAGCCATGGCTGAAAAGAAAATGTGTTGATATTCAAGGCTTTGTAAGGACAAAATAAAAACAAAATGCCAAACAAAATACCAAATGGTCTGATAGCCACAGTCCATTTTGCAATCATGAACCTTGAGATGTATTTAATAGAAGAGAGAGAAATGATTAACATCATGGAGCGTCAATGACAAAATCCATTCAAGTAGAATAAACTGAAAATGAGCAACAGAGAAAATGCCCCAATTAAGAAGAAATCGCATTAAGTCACTGCTGTGGTACCATTTCACAAGATATTTAGACTGATTTAAAGAAAGGTTGGGAAACGGAGAGGTCATCTCTCCCACCAGGGCTTCATGCCAATCCACCAGTCTTTTCTAGTCCAAGACAGGCTTTCACAGCTCCTGGCTGAATGGAGTAAATTAGACAAAGGGATGAGATCTTTAACATAGTATTCATCACGGTTTAGCCTGTGATCACTCGCTTTCTATTTTTATGCTCAAATGTTAATTCATGAGGATATTTTAGCCATCATAATCTTTATTAATAATTGACTGTTAAAATGGTTCTAACCAAAAGGTAAAATAATTCTGATCCTTCATCTTTTTTTCTCTATGTACTGAACCATCAAAATTCAGTCTAGAATATTGGCATCCCTTGCCTGCACTTAAAGAGAATTGTAATCCCTTGTCCAATGCCGAATCCTACACCATACTATTCAGGAAGGGAAAGATTTAATGTTTCTGGATACACTTGTCTATGTTAAAGACGTTTAAGGTGTTTTCTTCCTCCTAATATGAATAAATATATAGCAGAGGCTTAAGTGACTTTACAGGATGGTTTTATTTGCCTAATATTGGGGAAATGTGAAAGTGATACTTAACAGCAAGTGGAGAGATGTCTGGATGGTTAAGAGTACTTGCTCTTTCTGCAGAGGACACAGCATCAGTTCCCAGCACCGTCCTGGTGGGGCACAATGATCTGTTGCTGCAGTTCCAGGTTCTGGCTCAAAAGCTACAGCTTGCATGTGGTATATATGTGGGCAAAATGCTCGTACATATAAAATAAAATTATAAATAATTTAAAAATTAATTTAGTGGAATCTCTTCCATATATATATATATATATATATATATATATATATATATATATATATATATATATATATATGATAGACCCTCCGAAGACTGACAGGACCTAGATGTGTGTCATGTGACTGGAGTGGATGTTTGTAAAAATACGACCATTTTACAGTCAGTCACTTGCTTTTCTACAGCACTTCCCAGGTAAATCCTTTTCAGACTTTTCAGGCTTTGAGCTGAGTTTTACCTGGACCGTGTCTAGATCAGAAAAATAGTTTTTGCTTAATGGAAGTTGCATCCCATTTTAATACTGAGCTGTGTACACTTTACAACACCTGCACTGAGAAAGTCTTCCCACCGGCAGAGGCTTGCCCACAGGCTTGGGGAGCAGTACCGATGGAGAGCACCATGGTTGAGATGGTGTATCCGCCCCAGGTTACAAGGAAGAGACTGCAGCTTATTAATAATAATAATAATAATAATAATAATGTTTTCTTATAATATTCCTTCATTGGCAAGCCACAATTTCTCTTTATAACTAGGAGACAAGAGAAAGTAAGATTTAGAGGAAAATGTTTATAGTTTCTTAAGCAGACTTGGTAGAATCGCAGTATGTGCCAGTCTTAACCATGAGCATCCAATAGCTAAGTTAAGAGAGACTTCTTTCAACTGTGACTTGATTTCTTTCTATCTGCACATGTAGAAATGCTGCTCTATCCGCGTATTAAGCTAACACAGCCTTCACTGAACCTTAGAGAGGACGACAGAATGACACAGAAGGATGCCAGGCAAGTGCCACCATCTGTTTGCCCTCCATCCCCCAGGAGCCAGAGAAATCCCAAGTTTTGTCCTCATGCTCAGCTGTGATGGGTGATCAAGCCTGGAAGCAGGAGCAGGGAACGTCCCCTTGGCCTCCCAAACTGGACTTCAGCCCTCTGGAAAACAGACATATAGGTTCTGGGGAACCCTCCGTTTGTTACTTCTGACCTTTGAAAACATTACTTCCGGGGAGTGGCCCAGTGGCATGAAGAAGGTACTGGATAACTAAACACCTTTGCCATGTTTCCGTCTACTTGGATATGTGTGTAAAACAGACAACTAATATTGTGTCGCTTGTGTGCACGTCCCCTGTTTAACCGAACACGCTGTCATTCTCTTCCATCATTGCATTCCTCTGTACCCCGAAGAGTGTCAGGGGATTTCCATAAGCTTGGTTTGACCTCTCCAGCCTCATCATTTCAATCTCATCCCTACCTCAAAGATAGCTTCACCCCCCTGGTCTCCAGCGCCTTAAACGTCCTCTTTCCGTCCTAGAGCGACAAAAAAAAACCACGTCTGGCTATGTGATATTTACCTCATTCCTACCTGTTTGATCTGCTAGTGATAACATCTAATCCTCGGTGTAATTGCTCGCCCTTCCAAACCTTCTCAACCCTTCTAGATATGGCTTTCCCCTAGCATTTCTCTCATTCTTCTGCTTTTACTAACTGTAATGTTCTTAAAGAGATAAGTTCTATCTCTCTCTGTGCGTATGTGTGTGTGTGTTAGTAAATGTGGACTGCCTTCATCCTTTCAAGCATTCTTGCTTGACAAAAACATGCATCTTAGGTGAATAAGCACATGTGTTATTATTCTAGACAATTGTATTCACAGTTGAATATATAATAGCTATGCATTTCTCTACCAATTCTAACTAAGATTGAAATGAAAGCCATGTGCAAGTAAAATAACATGAAGATGAAAACATTAATCCCTAACTTTGGAGTTGTGCTTTTATGTTTGGGACTGGAAATGTTGGCTTCAGATGACTTGTTCACTAACCTAAGAAATTTACAAAGTGGTTGATTCGTTTTATTTTGCCTTAGTAGATTTTCATTTTGTAGACAAATACCTTCTCATACTCTGAAGGGAAGGCCATTGTGGTGCTAATCTGTAGTTTAACCTCCATATTCCCATTTTAAAATGCACCCGCCATACTCAGGGAGGAGTCAATTCAAGGAAGTGTAAATGCATGTTTCCCTGAGGATATTTGTTATATTTAGGGCCAAAAGTTGCTAAAGTTTACTTGTAAGGAAGTAAATATTATTTAGACACATAGACCATTCCTCACCACATCGACCACAGCATCTGTTGTAGTATTTTAATATTTCCGCTTAAAATCGTCTGCTTCGAAGCCGAAATTTCAAAGCATCACGGGCTGATCTGTGGACAGGAACAAGGAATGGCGGCTGTGCGTTGCACCTTCTCTGGCTTTCCCAAGTCATGCTTTAAGATGGGCACAACAAGCATGTTACCAGCCCATGGGATGAGGGAATTATAATAGTGAACATACAAACGTGTTGTCTGCTGTCTGAGGTTTCTGTCCTGTCCGGTTCCCGCAGTGGTTAAGTCCCAAAGAAATCACACAGAGGTTTACATTAGTTATAAAATGATTGGCCCATTAGCTCGGGCTTCTTATTAACTAATTCTTATAACTTACATTAGCCCATTATTTTTGTCTGTGTTAGCCATGTGGCTCAGTAGCTTATTTGGCGAGGCAGTCACATCTTGCTTGCTCTATGGCTAGGTCATGACTGCAGAAATGAGCTTTCCTCTTCCCAGAATTCTCCTGTTCTTGTTGCCCCGCCTCTACTTCCTGCCTGGTTGTCCCACTTATACTTCCTGCCTGGCTACTGGCCAATTAGCATTTATTAAAATACAATTGACAGGGTATAAACCATTGTCCCACAGCACATACACACACTATCATATTTTAACTAATTTAATTTTAGATAAATATGGCTGATTATCTTGCATTCTCATTTGCCTTTGTTTTGCTTCCTATGCTACTGAAAATGCTGACAGGTACGAACCTGGAGGATGGGCAAACCAACCTAATGGTTAAAACCATGACCCGTTGATCTGGATCACTGACTCCAAAACTCACCCCTGCTATATTTCAGATTTGTGGCTTTGCTAACCTGATATTCACTCTCTCTGTGCCTGTGTCTGTCTGTCTTTCTCTCTCTTCCCCATGCTCGAATATGCACATGTACATTGCACATGAATGAGCACAATCATCATTGCATGCATATATGCGCGCCACTAAACTAAACTCAGAAATCAGCAGCTGCTCTGCATTGGTAGAAAGTCCAGGAGGCAGAGGAACTCTTTAAGCAAGAGGGTAGAAAAGATAAGCTGCTTCTTTGGAATGTCACCAAAATTTCAGAGTTTTAAATATCGCATCCCCCGACAATTAGAAATATGCTTGCAATTTTCACAACCAGGAAAAAGAATTCTGAGAAACACTGCAAATGAAGCCCCTGGAAAGTGACTTGGGGCAGTGAGCCACGGGACATCCCTGGAGAGCACTAGCATCCTGCTGCACTTTCTAAAAAACACATTAGTTACACTTTTCATTTAAATTTTTTCATATATTCTGATACTGTTTTCCCCTTCTCCCAACTCCTTCCAGATCCTCCCCACCTCTCTACCCACCCAACTTTATATTATTATATCTCTCTCAAATAAAAAAGGAAACAAACAAACAAACAAGGCATTAAAACAAGCAAATAAACAAACAAAAGCATCCCCCCCAAAAAAGCTTACAGTCTGGTTTGTGCTGCCCAACTACTACTGGGCATGAGCCATCGCCCCTCTCCCCTCCAGCGCTCTGGCCTGGGTGGATATACACAATGAGACATTAGAGAAAATTGATTGTTCCTTCGCCAGCAACTATCAATTGCAAATAGCTTCTTGGTTAGGGGTGAGACCCTGTGTTCATTTCCCTCTCTCGGTGGGGGTCCCTATCTGGCTTGAACCTGTGCAGATCTTCCAAACGCTGCCACAGTCTTTTGAGTTCATGTGTGTACCAATCCTGTGGTGCCTGGAAGGCACTGTTTCCTTAGAGACAGAGATCACCTTTGGTTTTTCCAATCTTTCACTCCCTGGCCTTTTTCCCATAGATTCCTGAGCCTTGGGGACAGAAAGGGAGCACTGATAAAGACAACCTTTTTAATTATTTTTTGTTGTCGTTGCAACAAAAGAACCCACGAAACCAGCTTAGGGAAGAAAGAGTTTCTTTGGGCTCACAGCCTGAGGATGCAGTGCTGATGCTGGGGAAGGCATGGTGGCAGTTGTATGAAGCAGCTGGAGACACTGCATCTGCCCTCAGGAAGAGGAGGGATGAATACTGCTGCCCAGCTTATTGTGTCTTTCATGTCTGGGTCCCTGACAATTCTATGGTGCCATCCCCATTTTGGGTGGGGCTTCCCACCTCAATAAGCTGAGACTAGAATCCCCTTCAAGCATGCCTGAAAGGCTGTCTGCTAAGTTATTCTAGTGCCTGTGAAGTTGTCAATCACTATTAGACACCATTCTGCATGTAATTTTGCTCTCTGTCAACAGTGTGACTCAGTGATGAAGCAGGCCCTTGGTGCATTTAGTTTTCTTCTTAACTGACCTCAGACCAGGGAGGTCTAAGAACAGGTTATCTCAGGGGAAACCCCAGGAGATTAAATTTCTCTGATTATGAGTTTGTGAGCAACCCTGACCATAGACAATCCTCAAGTGCAGTGCAGGACACTGTTTGTGTGGGAGGAATTGACTTTGAATGCCTCGTCCCATCAAAACATGAGCTAGACAATGAATTAATACGGGTATTGAAGAAGATGGCAAGGGGTCCAGTGAAACGGCTGGGCCCGTAATGGTACTTGCCACCAAACCTGGTGGCCCGATGTCAATCCTTGGAGTCCTCCCAATGAAGGGGATAAACCACTCCTGTAAGTTGTGGGCCTCTCCTTGCATGTCTTGGCACTTGTGTGTGTGCTCACATAAAAATGGCACCTGCAGCAAGTTAGTTGATCATGGTATTCAGAGCTCAGTATTTTGCCGTCTTTCATGTTCAGCCTGTCTGTGCTTTTATATCTGAAATTTGTTTCTGATGAGATACTTAAAGTTTATACCTTCTGCTAATTATTTCTACCTTTCGGTAGGAGTTGAAACCCAATACCATGTACCATAATTCTTGGCACTATTTGCCTAAGTCTATGTTTCCTGGCTATTCCTTAGCATCCCATTCTTCCATTCTGTCTTTTCTCTCTTTTTGTTTGTAATTTGAATGCTTTTTAACATTCTCCTTCAAGTGTTCCCACTTCAGTTATTTTACTGTACGTTTTAGTGTTTGCTACACTGACATGTGTATTATGCACATGTAGACTAAGTTACTATTCATGCATGCCCATCTAAACATACCTTATCTGCGTTAGTCTGGTTTGTTTGTCTCTGTGATAAACACCTGACGAAAGTGTTTGAAGAAAGTAAAAGAGATTGGCTTTGGCCTAAAGGTACAGAGCTTTTGTGCATATTTAGCTGCTCCGTGGAAATGGGCTTGTGGGGAGGCAGAACTTAATGGTGGAAGGTGTGTGACAGTGGAGGCTGATCATCTATGGTAGCCAAGAAGCAGGGAGCAGGGATGGGAATGGACCAGGACATGAGAAAGTCCACACACTTCTTCCTCCAATCAGGCCCCACCTTGAAAAACTTCATCACCTCCCAACAATGCCGTCCATTATGAACCCTGCCCTTAGGATCCATCTCCTTTTCAGCAATCAGTTCCGGAAGCTAAGGACTAAGCCTTCCACCTATGAAACTTTTGCTGGGACACTTTGTGTCTAAAACGTACCCTTAACCCACCTGACACATTTATAGAACTATATTTCACAACCTGGCCCCATTTCCCATGCTAAGTGAATCAAGCCTATAGTTCGTTGATTGCCAAGTCCCTGGAAATGGGTACCATCCTTCTGGCTCTTTCATGGTGAAGACTCTGACATGTTCTGGACTTTGCTCATGTTATAACATTATACTTTGTATTCTCTAGAGACAGGCTTCTCTAGAGAATTGTGAGATTCATGCTTTAGCCTACAATTTGTTCAATTGGGTTCAGTTGCAAAACTTATCTCGTCTGCCTTTGAGCTGAGTTGGACTTTGAATAGCAATGAAGTCCAAGCCTGTTCTGTCTACATATAAATCTTAAAACCTGCATAGGTTCTGGACCAGAAGTAACTACCCATCCTTTCATTCACTCAGGCATTCACCACCTACAAACAACCTATTTTCCTGGCCTCAATGCTCAAAAAGTTCTATCTCCCTGTCTTCCGGTGCTCAGCTATGTGTCCTACTCATACAGCCCCATTTGGAGAAAGGGCTCTTCCATAGGCCAAACAACATGCAAAAAAGAATGAAATTTGCCTTGCTTACTTCTCCAGGACTTGATTTCCCTAAGAAGTACACCTATTAGCTTTTTTTTGCCATTTTTTTCAATGGGATCTGGATGCTTTTGTGAGCTTACACTCCACCATGTTGAGGCTGAAACATCCAGACAAGGATATTATAGGTATTTTTTTGTCTTCAAATCAAAAAGAATATATTTGATTACCCATGTTGGGTGAAGAGAAGTGGTAATTTTCATCAGAAACCCACTGTATTTCATTGGTGTTTTGTGACATCTAATTAGTCTTCAGTTAGCTATGTATGCTCTTAATTATTATTTTAACGTTATTGTCATTGCCTTTGCTTCCTCCTGAAATGAAGCCCAAACTATAGAGAACTGAGAAAAAAGACACTGAAATTTTACTTACTATTTCAAAATAAGGTTTTTAAATAATCTCAATAAACCCATAAAAACCTAACAAAACAGATTGCATAATACCCTCACCCGATCGTACTTAGTGCCTTAACCTCTTCTTCACTATGCCAAGTTGCGAACATACTAAAATTCTAGAGTGGAGAGTCTTCTCTGTCACTCAGCTTCTAGTTACACGAGACGGGAGATGGTAAGGATGCAGTGGTGTCTCCCAATGCCAAAGCAGCATTCTCTACACTTGCCCCGATGCTTTGCTCCGTTTGGATTCACCAGTTCAATTCTCAGTCTTACACTGAGATATTCCACCCCTCAACCCGAGGCATTGCAGACACACATCATGAGAGAAATGTCATTGCACTTGTATAGGGCAACATCCTGATGAAACAAACACCTTTAAAGGAAGCATCTGTCTTTTCCTGGGAATATTTAATAAATAACTTCACTTAGTCAGCAGATGTGCTTAACTTGGTATCAGTGTCTACTTCAGCTTCCTGGGGTGGAAAGTGTTGTGAAATTAGGCACAGTAAGGATGCTCGCAACTGCAAAGCAAGTCCTCTCTGTGCTTGGGTCTGACTCCAAAGGTTATAAGCTGGTTAAGCTAAGCCCATTTTTTTATGCTAACTTAAGCTCGTGCCAAGTCTTCATTATTTAAAGAAATAGCATTCTACATAATATGTCCCATCCTGAAAAATAAAGATAGCAACACTCATATAGTCGTAAAATGTATAGTTATTGAAAATATTCTCCATTTCCACCCTAATTATCACTACTAACAAATATGGTGAAGCATTGGTCTCTTACAGCCATGCATAATTCTACCTTCTTCTCTAGTGTTTCCTGTTTGAATTTTCAGAACTGTGGCATGTGTTCAAAGGGAGGCCTCAAAACGACTAACTTTCTCAAGTTCATAAAGGTAGTAAGTTCTGAAAGCGGAGGTGAAACCCGGGCAACTCTGAAACAATATATTCCACACTGTATAAAGAATGTCCAACAGTCCCTTTACAAGGGAAAATAACCCCAGTACTGACTTTATATAGTAACACGTCACTGATCTCATTTGACATTCGTTGTGACTTTGTTATTTAGTTTTGCGACGTAAGGCTCCTCGTCTCACCTTCTTAGGTACTATTCCCCAGATGAGAATAACATGTAAAGACTCAATCCTAGTTCATGCTGCTCTTTAGTCATGAACATTTTACTTTCAAAGACATTTTAAGTGAAGACAGACCCACTTACGTTAAGCATTGGGGTGGTCAATCACCATTGTCAATTGAGATCCAGAGCTCTTCTGGGAACACCTGTGAGGGTTTACCTAGTTAAGTGAGCCCTGTCCCTGCCTGTGAGGATTGTCTTGATTAAACCAACTAGTAAGGGAAGACCCACCCAAAAGAGGGCAGCCATCTTCCCTGAACTGCGTTTGAGGGAGAAAGGGAGCTAAGGCACAGCTTCCATCACTCTGCTTCCTGAATGCAGGTGCAACATGACCCGCCCTCTCAAGCTGTTCAGAGAAGCTTTGGGGGATGTAAATGAAGAAAGTCTGTTGTGGGGTCAACATCAACCTCAGTAAATGTTAAAGCAATCCAGAAAGAGCTTCATAGATAAATTATTAAGATTCCGGCCTCCATTTCTTCACTTTCCACAGTTGGCTTTAACTAAAGAGAGTCTTTCACTGTTTTTGTCTCCTGGCCCCACTCTCTCCCCTCAGCATTTAGCATTTTTTAAAGTTGTCTGAGGGGCAAAGTTGTTGCGTTTAACTCTTGTTGTCTTTTCTAATCATGATTTTCATTTGTTTTTTTTTTTCATGTCTAAGTATTTCTTCAGAAGAGTTGACTCAAGGAGCCACTTACTCTAAACAAAACCAAAGTGTTCTAAATGCAATTCGGACATGGCAGGGAACAGATGTTTAGTTCAAGGTCGGGACATCTTGGGCAGATTTTGGAAAAGCAGCAATGTGATGTGAAAACTCAAACCCGAAATATCCTTCAGCAGATGCAAGTTAGAAAAAATGAAATGTTTGGCAAGTGAAAGCACAGACTTGCTAATTATGTTTTAGGTTGAAGAAATATTAATAGGTAGGATAATATGTAAATTAATAGCTTGTTCAAAATAAAAAATATTTCTTTGGCATCAAGAGAGAAAAGATAAAAGATTTGAATTTTATATGTGTCCATGTTCATTATAAAAGAAAAAGAAAATGTCTTATAAGTTAATACTGCCTAAGATATAAGTCATTTCCAAGATTTGACTTTTCTGTCACTCTCCTGGGAATTTGCTTGGTAACAACAATATGAGTTAGAGGTGGAAAGGATTTTAAATAAACCCCTATGGGGTCTCTGAAACCATTTCGATTTAGGTGTATATATGTTTATGAAACTCATGGTGGATTTCGTGGGTTCTTGGACATAAAAGCAATAAATGACTGACAAGGTGGTGACCTTTTGTAGCGGACTTTGCAGGGCAATAAAACGACTAAGTCCCCAGCTGTGTGCGTGTCAACTGGTGAACCTCAGAAACAGGGTCACTGGCCAGAGAGAAAGACTTAATTTTTGTGAGTTAAAAAAAAATAAAAAGAAGGGAACACATGGTGAGGACTGAGATATGACAAAATGTGGACCAGGCTCCAGGCCTACAGCTGTAGGGGAGGCTGGAGTCAAGAGCCCAGCTGGCTTCTTAAGCAAGGAAAGGGAGGAAGCAATGGCACAGTGGATCACTAACGATCTGAGCATGACCATAGAACCTGAGGCTGGGACTGTTTCAGGCCAATAATGAGCTTTGGGGCTTGTATAGTCTTTTATTTGACTTTGCTTCATGGAGCCCAAGGGCACTAAGCGTTAGGAAGCAGACGCAGTATCTCAGGCTTGTTTGTTTTAGTCTTTCTTGCCAGGATGAATTGCTCACTAGCCTCTAAGGGAAATATTCCCCTTTCTTTTCTATAGATAAATTGTTTAAAATAATAAAACTTAGAAAACTTGTTGATTGGGGTTGAGGAAAGCAGAGGAAAAGGGATATTCATTCAAGAACGCTGGAACCCCTTGATGACAGTTGAAAGACAACGTAAAGAAATCCCAGATCACTGTGTGGCAAAGTTGATTCCATTACTAAAATGTCAAATTGGTGCTGTGTATAGTTCAGTTGCTTGGTTTGTCTTCAGGGCGAAATTGGATGGGCCAGGTGGCAATCTACTTCTTGATGCTAATACTCATCTGGTGAGCCCATTGGCTAGTCACTGCACCTGCCTGCCATCAACTATGCCAGGGACTTGTGTCATTGTGGAAATACTCACCAGTGGGTAACAAGATGGGCAGTTCTGACATTTGCAGTGCTAATGGCTTGATGGGTGTTGCACCATGAAGGGACTCCAAGGTCGTTCTGCATGGTGTTACAGGTGGAAGTCTCTTGCTTTTTCACTGGGAATCATTTAGTAACATTAGAAGAGTTTTGCCAGGCGGTGGTGGTGCACGTCTTTAATCCCAGTACTTGGGAGGCAGAGACAGGTGGATCTCTGTGAGTTTGAAGCCAGCCTGGTCTACAAAAACTAGTTCCAGGACAGGTTCCAAAAGCTACAGAGAAACCCTGTCTTTAAAAACCAAAAAAAAAAAAGAAAAGAAAAGTTTTGTTTCCTTGTGCAGCTTTTTTTCAGTTATGGCATAGAAATATTAGTATGCTACTTTGCTCCTATTTATACTGAAATTCCCCAGAGTATGATTTGGAGAGTTGAAAAGATATTCAATTTAGATCTAATAATCTCAAAAATAAAGTGAGGGGTTGGAGAGATGGCTCGGTGGTTAAGAGCACTTACTACTCTTGCAGAAGATCCAGGTTCAGTCCTCAGAACCCAGCTGGAAATTCATTATCATCTGCAATACCAAGTCCAGGTTTTCTGAAGCTGTCTTCTGGCCTCCGCCAGTACTGCACACACATGGTGGACATGCAGACATGCACACACATGGTGGACATGCAGACATGCACACAAAACACTCAGATGCATCAAATAAGAATAAATCTTTAATAAAAAGTAAAATGAAACAAAATAAAATAACCGCAAATAGGCATTCTTTGCAAATGGAGACTTTCATGTTCTGGAATGAAGAACACTGGAAGGTTGTTGTAACTGACCAGGAAGGCCTGAAATAAACGCTAACCTGCATGAAGGTAGATGCCGAGGTGAGCAGCTCAAGTTTGACTAACCCTCTTGCAACGGCTGAAGAAGTTGAGTGCCACAAATCAGAGAAACAACTTTGTCCTAAAGGTTTCATTTAATTGAAGTTCCTTTTAATTGAACTGCCACATTGCCTTAATTACTGTGTTTTCCCTGGTTCTTCTAACAAATACCCCATTGACCCTAACTCCTGCAATCTCCGTTTCAATGTTGGGAAATTACCAATGATGGAAAGAGATAGTAGCACATTAAGAAAGACCTTAAAGATAAGATTAGTTCTTGAGAGCTGACTGCTAATGACTTCCCAACACATTATACTGAAGACATTCAAGGTGCACACAACATTTTCTTCACAATAGTTTTTATCGGACGTGGGAAGGCATAAATGCTTTTGTAGCTCAATATGATAAATTGACATTCTATGTTAACGTGTCGGTATCCTTCCTTTCTCGCTCTCACTGATTGTTATTCCTCTCCCAACTTTTTCCCCCCTTTTTCTTAAGAAGATCTTTTCCTATCAATTCTGTCAAGACTGGAATCTCAGAAGAGTAGGGGTCAGTAGGCAATCAGGAATACCCTACCCCCTGGATAGCCACAGACCCAGCAGCTGCATTACATGGTTCTCAGGACCATCTGTCGAGGTTGATGCATTCCTAGCATCTCATGTCAAGTGAAAAGTATGCCCTGCTTCTCTCTGCCTTAGGCCCACACAATCTTCTCCAATGAACAGTACAGCGCTATCACTCTTAGAGAGTGTAAAAGCCTGTGAATGTACAATCAAAAAATATTGTCAGTTTATCTAGCTTCTGTCTATTTTACTTGGCTTAACATGGAGCCAACTATCAGGGCCAAGCTCAATAATTGGGACTGTCTACCTGCAGAATGAGATCAAAGTAATGAGAAAATAATGTGTATTTCCCCCAAAGCAAATGTTTGTCATTTGCCACACTACTTGCAATGTCTTAAGATTTAGTAGAACAATGGGCTATGAGTCAGTAATATTTGCTTTACTATTTAACCATATTAATAGTTCTAGTCACATACTGCCAAGATAATGGCTGTCCTGGATACGGGTCGTGTATCACTTTCATTTGGGACTTCCATTATAACAGACAATATTTAGATCCTTGGGAGGTGTTATAGACTTGGATTCAAATTGATTTCTTTTCACCATGGCTACTTTCTTGGAAAACTAATTTCTTCATGACTATAGTCTCTGGATACCCGCCATTTATCGATTTCATACAGTGACTCCAAAACTGTCAGTTTAGTTATGAATTAATAAGGAATCGCCAAAGGAAAAGCTCTGTGAGCAAACTGTGAGCCTGCGTCAGTACGCACCATCTCTGCCCACACAGAGCAAAGGAGAGACTGAGAGGATGGCAAGCAATGCATTTTCCTGAGCTTAGTAAACGCGGGAACAAATGAAGAATCGCAAAAGCAATGTTAAAGTCCTCACATCCCCAGTACCCAATGTTCAAGATGATAGCATATTTTGCTATGACAGGATTTATATTTTTATCAAATATAAAGCTTTTCTTCAGGGTTTAAGTTTTGTATTTCCATATAAGCATTGCGTGCATTTGTTAAGAACAATGTGCTAATTGGATGTGTGTGTGTACCAGTAAAAAGCAGAGCACACTAGGTAACATTTCATCTCTGTAAGCGGCCATATTTATTCTATATGTTGAGAACGTTTGCACTCCTTATCTAGATTTTTATGAAATCTAGAAACTGTTGTGAACTATTAAGATCGACATTTAAGCAAAAGTGATCCTGCCAATTAAGCCTCATTCTTAAAGTCGCCGTTTCCTTCTTCCAGACGCCTACTATCAAATATTTCTCTACGTAGCCAGTCCAGTAAAAGCACACGTCTCCTTGGGAGAGGGTTGAAAGGGAAGGGAGAGGCAGAGAGGGTAGCAGAGGAAAATATAGAACTCAATAAAAATTAATAAAATTTAAAACAAGGAATAGAGACTGAGTGCTGTAGGAATTCCTACTGCCAGTAGCCTTTAAGTTACCTGCCTACTTGGGTGTGGCTTCTTATGCTATAAATGCCGATGTAAAATGTGTGGTCGCCCTCTCTTCCGGCTTTGGGATTTGGTTCCTGTTCCCCATTCGTGCAGAGGACTGTGATCTGTGAGTCTACCCCTAAATAAATAACCCTTTATATTATACAAAAAAAGCACATGTCTCCAAACTCTGTGGCTGTTTTGTTATGAAAATAGAAGAATGTGTTTATAGCCATCTTTGCCTCCTTTTATTTCATTAAAGGTGTTTTTAAAAAATATGTATCTGAGGATTTTAGATATGAGTGCTGTATTTCTATCAGTTCTCCCCTTCCCTTTACCCTTTGCCATTTCTTTCATGCCTTCTACTCCCTTGCAAACCCAAGACTCTTTCTTTTCTAATTGTTATTCACATTTATTGTTCACACACAGGCACACACTCCTATTGGGTCTATATAGTGTTGTTCATTGGTACACATGTTTAGACAAGTCTGTGGAGAAGACCGATTCTGTCTCTCTCATCAGCCACTGTCTATAGCTCTTCATCTAAGGATGAGGCCTTGTGGGCTTTCCCCATCCATATTTTTGTTTCTGTCTATGGAAAACTGCAGCATTAACTTGCACATTTTAGCTGCTGCATAGTGTTCTATTATCATTCCTTACGTGTACACAGATTTTCTTGATGTCTGTTTCCATTCTTGTATTCATTGTAACCATGACTTCAAGGGTAGCCATTGTCTAAATAGCTGATAGCATGTGTAAGAATTTCCTTGTACATTCCAGAAATACAGATCTGCTCCAAGAGTATTTTTAGTTTACTAGGCATTGACATATTGCTCTCCAAAGGAAGACTAGCAATTTGCTCTTTTAGAAATCATGACTGCTTTTCTGTATTTCTACATATTCATCAAGTTCTAATGTTTTATATGTAAGTATATTTTGCCAAACCAGTTGTTATGAGATAAAGTGCCAAAGCATTATGAATTGCATTTTTCTGGTATCCTGTAAGAGTCACACAGCCTTCAGAGTGCTTTTCTGTGAATGGCCTAGGGTCTTTTGTCCATCTCCCTCCATGTTCATTGTGTTTTTCTCATAGACTTAGATGATTATTTTCAAATTGGATGCTGTTTCAAGTTGGGTGCTAATCCTGCATTCTCATTGTCAATATTTTCCTCCATTATTCCATCACTTTTCTTTGTGCTGGCATGAGAAGATTTTGATGTGGTCCTTTTCATATGCTTTTGTCTGGTGTGCTTTTAGCAAAGAGATACTTTACTATCACAGTTTATAAAGAAATCCTATTAAATACTTTTTAACGAGAAACTAAAGTATTTTTAATATCACCCTTTTAATCCCCTAAACTAATTTGGAGATTATACACTATAAAATAATAATTTCATTTAATTATTTCTGCATAGAGGGAACAGCATGGCTCCACTCCAGCCTTTACCCAGGGTAAGGCTATGTCTCCTCTTCTGTATGCTAAATTCTTATATATGCCTGCTTTGTCTGTAGGTTCTCAATTATCTTGCATTCAATCTCTTCTCTGCACGTTTACACAACACATATATTACTATATTATTGAGATCTTTGAAAAACTAAATCCTACACCTTAATTTGTTAATAATTTTATTTATTTGTTTGTTTGTTTTGAGTCATGGCCTCAGTGTGTAGCTCTGGCTGCCCTGGAACTCGCTATGTGTTGATCAGGTTGGTCTCAAACTTGTGGAGATCTGCCTGCCTCTGCCTCCCAAGTGTTAGGATTAAAGACCTGCACCATCATGCCTGGCCCTTGTTGAGTCTTTAAAATTGTTTTGGCTGCTGTTGAATGTTTGCTTTTCAATAAGTATTTCAGTGATCATTGTTCTGAGTCCATGAAAAAGTGCAGTGAGATTGTTGTAGTAAATGCCAACATATGTGTCAGAATGGAAAGAATAGGCTCCTCATGATGCTCTCTGTCCAGATCCACAAGATGCTCCGTGTTTGGATCCACAAGATGCTCCGTGTTTGGATCCACAAGTGCTCTGTGTCTGGATCCACAAGATGCTCCGTGTCTGGATCCACAAGATGCTCCGTGTCTGGATCCACAAGATGCTCCGTGTCTGGATCCACAAGATGCTCCGTGTCTGGATCCACAAGATGCTCCATGTCTGGATCCACAAGATGCTCCGTGTCTGGATCCACAAGTGCTCTGTGTCCGGATCCACAAGTGTGATAAGCCTGCCTGGTGTTCTCTAGGAATCTGCAATTTTTTTTCATATGTCTCCATTATGCTGATCTTTCATTTGATTTATTTTCAATATGTTACCGTATTTTAATATCATTTCACCATATATTTGAAAAAAATGCTTTAAGTAATAGTCAGGTTGTTGGTTTTCCTGTGCCTATTGGTCCATAGCAGGGACATTTTTGAAAGTTCTTATTATACTTTAAGACTTTGTTTTAGATTTTGCCTTTAATTTTCTTTATTAAAAAATACCCCTTTGTCATGCCCTATCCCTTTTCCTTATTATTTGCCTAGAAAGCAGAAAGCACAACCAGGGAAAGATTGACTAGAAGTGATCCGAGCATCCTTGCCTCCCCACTGACTCTATGAGAATCTCGTCCCGTAATAATTAGCACAATTTGATGCAGATGAAATTTGCTAGAGAGAGCAGCACTTTCCCATTAGTAGCTCATTGAGGACTTTATCGGAGGGCATTAAACTGAATGATAGCTTTCCCACACAGTCTTCGAGATGGCGATGCATGTTTTCTTCCTCCTAGCCCATCAGTCTGGAGAGCCACATTACTGTATTGCTATGTAATATCATGGCAGCCTTCCCTGAATAGCTGGCCATAGGCCCTTCTGTATGTGGACCATGTGCCTGTGTAGATTATCATAGCAAAGGACATGGTATTCTGCATTATTCTTCTGCATATTGTTTCTTCTGGTTTTCTTGTGTTTTATTTACATTTTTATGCTTTATGTTCATAATGAGATTAGCCCTTTATTTTCTTCTTGTAATCTCTGTGCCAGGTTTAAGCATCAAAAGTACACTAGATTTGTACTTTTGCAAGAATGGATCTTGTACTCATTCTATTTCCATAAACAATTCAATTAAGATAGGAATAATACAATTTTTAAAGGCTCAGTGAGACACTGATACTATGAAACTCATGGTTTTGGTGTGTGTAAAAAAGCATTTGCTCCCAGCTAATTCTAGCCATGTTATAGTCTGTCTAATAGTCCCGTATACCCACTATCTATAACAAATAATAACCAGTTTTCTGTGAACTTAAGCAGATACCTCTAGAAATTTACTGGCATAAATTTTATAGAATTCTCTTAAGTGTGTTTAAATCTCTACTATGGTTGTAATTATGACCATAATGGTTTTGTTTCTTTAAACATTTTGCTTTCTCGTGTTATTTTCAGCAGGGTTTGTTTATATGTTAAGAGACACTTTTGATGCTCATTATGTTACTTTCTAAGAATCACATGTTTCCTTTGTATTTGGCAATTTCTAATATTAGATTTTCCTCTTTTAGCTACTATGGCTATAGATTGTTTCATTATTACCATGCCTTATCAAGGACAAAATAGCTTCAGTGTTAGGAAGTAAAATCTACTTTCCTGTAGTTTCTGTCACTTTCGCTTATCCCCTAATTCTTTGGACACATCTTTTTGTCCAGTTCTCTCCTGGCAGCATAGGATCCATTTCCGTTCTCTCCTTAAAATTATAGATCTTTCCCCACTAGCGAGAGATCTGGTCCGTATTACCTCTGCTATATTGACTTATTTAACCGGCTCCTCTGCCACTGCTGCTGTGCAGTCCAGGGGCCTCCACACTCTCAGCCCTCCTAGGTTCTGACAGCTAATGACAAGCTGCCCCACCCCCACCATGTGGGACAATTCTCTTCTCCCCATTTATAGCCCCCAGTGCCAGATATTTCATCAGCCCACAGCCCTCCTCATCCTGCTCAGGATCCAAAATCCCACTTGGGGACATCGCTTTTCATGTTCATCCTTTTCAGTTTGTTTTAGGATCCCAGCCCCACTCCGCGGCATTCTTTTGTGCGGAGGCCTTCGATACTTGGTTTTGTTTCTGCATCTTATACACATGCCCCTTAAGATCTCCTCAAGTTGAGCTGGATAGCTGGCCACGCCCCCTCGTCTGCCATGCGGTGGTGAGGGGAAAGATGCCCTATCCCCCTTGCTCCTAGCGTCTGTGGTAGGCAAGGTCGTTGTCCCTGCCCCTTACCAGCTGCAGCACTCAGGAAAGTGGTACCTGCCCCTCACCTGGACAACACAGTAGAGCTGGTCCTGATGGTGTAGGTGTAGGAGAGCCCACCCTGAGGACGGGAAAGCAGAACTGGCCCCGCCTCTTGTGAACTAGTCAGGGCAATGAGGGAGAGCTCACCCTGGTGGTAAGGACAGGGGAGAGCTGTCAGGCTGACCAACCCTACATCTACCCAGGCCCAGAACCAGGTTTATGTGTTGGGCCACTCCACCATCCACCCCATCTGTGATCTGCTGGAGCATGTGAAGGAACTGGTCCTGCAGACCCAAAGCTGCAGGATCTCCATGACACAGGGCAATGACAGGATAACCAAGAGAAGTTCCAATAAGGGTCCAGCATCAATAGTGTAGCGGAAACCAGAGGCCTCAAGTCAGACCAGTGACTCTGCAATGAACATTTGCTGGTAAAGGTACATGGATAAAAGGGTTTACTGCATGATACGGATAAAAGGGTTTACTGTGTCGCACCACAGCTTCCATGACAAGGTAAGTTTTTCCTTTTTTTTTTCTCTTAAATTTTATTTTATTTATTTTGGAGGGGAGGTTGCAAAGGCAGAGGGCTGATACAAAGGGACAGGGAAATGAAAGGGATCGAGACACAAGATGTGACAGACACAAAGAATAAATAAAATGATGGTCAATAAAAATTATTTAGTTAAAAAACAGTGACAACTCTCCATGGGAGGCCTCACCCTCTCTGAGGAGTGGATTGGGTGGGGGATGGGGGGAAGGTGGGGGTAACAGGAGGAGAGGAGGGAGAGGGAACTGAGATTGGTATGTAAAGTAAGATTGTTTAAAAACTAATAAATAAATAAATAAAAACAAAAAAATCTGCTCCAGTGGAGCATCATCCTGAACAGACATCTTCCTCAATGTGCTTGTCTCTGTCAGACGCCTTGCTGGGGTTCCAGGGCACACTCCCAGGTTTTCGCTCAACCCCTAGCCCCCTGCAGATGTCTTCCTACTCCAATTATGGGTTAAAGCCTCCTATTTTTAGCCCTTATTTTTGGTGCAGTTGTCTATTCACAAAGATCTCATGTTGGTGAAGAATGTGAGACTGGGGCCAAGTCTAGTGTTCTTGGCCATTTCCGCATTGAATTCATTTTCAATGGAAATTCCTTTTCCTCTTGATGCTGAGTCTCCTTTGCCACCCATTTTAAAGTCGACGAAGACACGGGAGACTTGTCGGATGTAGCTGGTATTTAAATGGTGATCCCCCAACCTTGGGGACATTTCCAGCAGAGTGACACAGTAAGGGCTTTGGTGGTCTCAGACTTATCTTAATGACTTCCCTAGAAATCTCGTGATATGAGTGACTGTCTCTTACCAAAGGCCACTCTGCGACTCAACAGTACAGCGTAGTAATATGAGCCTCTAAGAACATTTCGCAGGTGTAGTTTGAGAATCTTGTCAAAGTGTATGTTAAATAAGTATGTTAACATGATTAATTACTTGGGAACTTGTTATATTTGAAGTAATTCCTTTTTATTTTTCTTTTGCATACATTACACCCCAGCTGCAGCTTTCCCTCCCTCCACTCCTCCAAGTCCCTCCTCCCCACTTCCCCTCTCACCCAGATACACTCCTTCTTGATTTCCCTTCAGAAAAGAGCAGGCCTGTGTTTCTGTGTGCAGACGTGTGTGCATACATGGCATGGTGTGTCTGTGCAAATGATAGACAACCTTAGGATTTGGTCCTCACCTGCTACCCTGTTTGAGATAACCCGCCTTCTTCTTTCATAGCAAGAACCTGGCAATCAAGCTTATGAACATCCAGGGATCCTCTTGTCTGTCTCCTATCTCCCTGTTCAGTGCAGGGATTACAGGTGCCAGTATTACCACATTGATTCAAACTCCAGTCCTCACGTTTGCACAGCAAACTGTTTTTCCACGGAATCATGCCTTGGCCTATTTAATTTGGGGGTTCAAATAAAAGTTTAAAATACAGTAAGAATGTAACCAAAGCTTATCATAACCTTATTATGCATCTATGTAATGACATTTAGAATAGGTCTAACTACTGAATTGTATGGCATAATCATATTTCAGGAATACTTATAAGGGATTTTAACTTTTCTGAGTTTCTCGCTGCCTTAAGAAGCTAGTTAGAGATTACACTAATTTACTCAGAAATAAGGAATTGCATTAAATGTGGAGATACTGTGATCTTGAAGTCAAATCTGAAACCAGGCTGTACTTGATGATTGTTGGGCATCAGAATCGTGGTAGCAACCAAGAAAGCTAACATTGTACACTATTGTTTTGAGGTAATGTATCTTCTCTCCAGGTTTTCTGAAATCAGACATATAAGATTAAGGATATAACTTTAATTCTGGACCTCTAAGCAAAATAAACAAATAGAAATATCAGGTGGTGCAAAGCACAAAATTGCTGATTAGCATCTGCAAAGTCTTTGCTTCCTCAGTCCTCTGTGTCTCTCTGGAGATAGGTGACATGTACCCCCAAGGCTTACAAATCCTGTGTTCTGCAAGATTGTGTTTTTTATTTTGCATTATTAGATTCATGCAGTTTTAGAATAAAATAGACCTTGGAGCATAAAGTCACATGTGAAATAAAATTTAAATCTATTTCTACTTACTATTTTGTGATTCCCCACTAAAATATGTCTTTCCCCTTTACTTTCTTCTCATTGCACACAAAAAATGTCCTATTTATAATACTCATTTTTAAGTTAATAGAGTGTCATAGATATTGGATTTTTTAAGAAAAAAACGTTTGTGGAGATTTTCTTGAAAGCTTTTAGGATAATTAAGGTAGTGTGTGAGTGCTATGAACCACTGTTGTTCATATGTATGTATTCATATTGAACTAACTGTTGTGGAACGTTGCTGAGTGAATTAATGTCATTTTGCACTCCCTTAATGCTTTCAGAGTATTATGGCATTTTACAAAATCAGAATAACTCATCTCTATGTAGCAGACAATTTATTCTGCCCATTAAAAGGGGTCTATTAGGTTAAAAGTGGTGTTGCCTATAATCTAAACAAACCATTTGGCTTTTTACAAATAATGCTTATTAAGCCTCTATCAGAAATGGAAAAAGCAAAATGCAAAGTTTCTGAACAGAAGTTTATTTTATGAAACAAATAATGGAATGTTAGTGTGATTATTCATGACACTTATTTGTGAAGGGCATTGTAATTAAAAGACACACCAGACTTCATGGGTTTCAGTTTGGATTGTTTATAATATGAATACCTTGATACTCATTAGGAATATTCTGTGGAGTGATTTCTCAAATTAAATATTGTGTTGTAGTTAACGCATCTTGTTTGCAATAGTACACCATAAAGGAAAGGCTACTCTCCTGACTTAGGACATTTCCCAGACTATTGAAAGGTTTATCATAGCTTGTTCTGTTTTCTGTGCTTGCTTTGTCAATTGTCCTAGCATAATGTGGGCAGTTTTCTCCGGTGGTGATAGTTTATATTCTGTAAGACTATGCATAGTTCCTTTTAAAAGATCTCTGTAAGTTAAGATGTAGGTCAGCCTTAGTAACTTAAGCAAAGCATCCAGCAATGTCAGGCTGGTGTTCATTTCTTGTAGAGGTGCAGTGTAACTTAATATTGCTCTGTAGCACATTGGTTTCTGTGATTCTTTGAATTACAGGTGTGGATGTGTGTGAATTTCATCTTTGGATGATGGCTGTAGCATTCATGGCTGACTTTGTCTCCTGAAGGATTGAGGTTTGACATCTGCTGTCATGAAAGCCATCATCCATTATGTTGAACCCCCTAAATGGGGAGTTTTTCTGCTTACATCCAGTCAGATTTTGAACAGTTTTATCTAAGTTTTCATTTTACTCTAATGTACAAAAGTTGTTAAGGCCATTTTGACTTCTATAAACAAATAACACTGATGTGGGATTACCCTCTGTATGCTGTGAATACCACTGGTTAATAAAGAAACTGAGTTGAGCCTATAGCAGAGGAGGGCAGAACAGAGCTAGGCATGGAAAACTAAACTGAATGCTGGGAAGGAGAAGGCAGAGTTGGGAGAAGCCATGTAGCCCTGCTGGAGACAGACACCAGAACTTTAGCTGGTAAGCCACATCCTTGTGGCAATACACAGATTAATAGAAATTGGTTAAATTAAGATGTAAGAGTTAGCCAATAAGAAACTAGAGCTAATGGGGCAAGAAGTGATTTGATTAATGCAGTTTCTGTGTGGTTATTTTGTTACTGAGCAACCAGAAACAAACAAGTGGCCTCCTACAACAAATTGGCACACCAACATGGGGCTGACTAAATCCACTTAAAACCTGAGAAAACTTGGAAAGGAATCCTAGATACAAAAGAACAGAGTTAATCATGGCTTCTTGATAGCTAGCATTTTGCTGGCAGTGTGACACAGCTCCTTTAAGAGAGATCTTCCTAATTCAGTAGTAGCAGAAAAAAAGTTACATGTTTTCAAAACAATAGCTTCCTGGGCCATGCTGCCAGCATTAACTCTGATTCTTTCAAGAGGTCTGGCTATGGAGCATTTCATTGGGATTTGTGAGCAGAGTGCTACAACTTGCTTAATGGCAGCATAGACTGGCTCTGTGCCTGAAAACTGGGGCTGTAAGCATAGCTAGCACTAAACAGACCTCTGTCCCACCATGTTGGACTGGGCAGAGCCAAAAGGAAAAGCAGCCTTAGTCTTAGTAAGGATGCTTAGCATTTTAAGAAGATCTTCTGGTCAGAAAATAATTACAGATATGCAATAAAGACTAATCCAGATGGAAAAGACCTCTAAATGGGTCACAGTGTTGGATAAATGTTCATAGGCTTGGGAGAAAGAAGAAAAAGAGTATAGAGAGTTATAAAAAGTTATAAAAAGAAGTAAATCTTTTTTTTTAATTTTTTTATTAATTAATTTTTTTTATTTCTCTCTGCTCCCCTCCCTGCCACTCCCCTCCCTCTCTTAACCCTCCCCCAAGGTCCCCATGCTCCCAAATTATTCAGGAGATCTTGTCTTTTTATACTTTCTACTTCCCACGTAGATTATATCTATGTAGGTCTCTCTTAGTGTCCATATTGTTGTCTAAATTCTCTGGGATTGTGGTTTGTAAGATGGTTTTCTTTGCCTTATGTTTAAAAACCACCTATGAGTGAGTACATGTGA
>PVIU01016398.1:0-45162 GCA_004026605.1 Ondatra zibethicus
ATGCACTAGTTGATAAGGCCAACTAAAAAGGCAACACACAGATATCACAGTCCCCAAAAATCCACAGAAGAAACAAAACACCCACCCAACAAATACAGACCCAGAAATCAGTACCTAGACCTATAATCACCCCAAATCTTATGCTGTCTAGATGTCAGCATAAGAACACAGTCAATAATATCTAGGGCAACATGTCTACACTAGGATCAGCCATCCTACCATACCAGGCCCTGCCTGGTCCAACATAGGTGAAGCACAAGGAAAAAAAAAGCCTTAAAACTACCTCTAAGAAGATGATAGAGGTCCTAAAGGAGGAAATAAATACATCCTTTAAAGAAGGTTACAAACACACACACATACATGCGTGCATGCACGCATGTGCACATACACACACACATCTCACACACACACACACACACACACACACACACACACACACACACTAAAAAACAAGAGAAGGAAACAAATAAACATTTTCAAGGCCTGAATATGGAAATGTAAGCAATAAATAAATCACAAATTGAAGAAATTCTGGAAGTGAAAAATATAGGAATTTGAACAAGAATTACAGAAGTAAGCTTCAGCAACATAATACAAGAGATGGAAGAGAGAATCTCGGGCACTGAAGAGATGATAGAAGAAATGGATACAACGGTCAAAGAAAATCTAAATTGAAAAAATTCCTGACACAAAGCATCCATGAAATCTGGGGCACTACAAAAAGTCCAAAACTAAGATTAATAGTAATAGAGGAAGGAGAAGAATCCCAGATCAGAGGCCCAATTATATTTTCAGCAAAATCAAAGAAGAAAATTTTCCTAACCTAAAGAAGGAGATGCCTATAAAGGCCCAAGAAGCATAGAGAACACCAAGTAGATTGGACCAGAAAAGGAAGTTCCCTTGCCATAAATAATCAAAACACCAAGCATACAGAACAAAGAAGGGATATTAAAATTTACAATGGGAAAAGGCCAAGCAGCATATAAAGGCAGGCCTGTTGTAATTAAACCCAGCTTCTCAGTTGAGACTCTAAAAGCCAGAAGGACCTAGATAGATGTACTTTAGACTCTAAGAGACCACAGATGCCAGACTGCTATGCCCAGCAAAACTTTCAATTACTGTAGATAGAAAAAATAATTTCATACCAGCAAAACCAAAAGAAGGGATGCACACACACTACCAGGGTCCCTGTCACAGGGATCAGCAAACACTGTCCATTGATAGCTCTTAATACCAGGGCTCTCAATTTTTCAATAAATAGGAACAGATGAACATAATGGAAGTGAAAACAAGAGCCATTCTCCTGCTGTATGGAAGAAACGCAACTTAATATCAAGGATAGACACTACCTCTGGGTAAGCGGTAGGAAAAAGATAGTCTAAGCTAATGAACCTAAGAAACAAGCTGGTGGGGCCATTTTAATATCTAACAAAATAAATGGAGAAGAACATTACATACACATCAGAGGAAAAAATCCACTAAGATGGCATTCCGATTCTTATAATCCATGTCCCATACACAAGGGCACCCACATTTGTAAAAGAACTACGACAGTTTAAATAACACATTGACTTATACACTAATAGTGGAAAACTTCAATATCTCACTGTCACTGACAGACAGGTCATCCAGACAGAAACTAAACAGAGAAATATGGAGCTAACAGTCCTTGTAAACCAAATGGGCCTATCAGATATTTACAGAACATTTCACCAAACACAAAAGACTATATCTTCTTCTCAACACCTCATGGGACTTTCTCCAAAATTGGCCACACACTTGGACATAAGGCAAGTCTTAACAAATACAAGAAAATTGAAATAATTCCCTGTATCAGACCACTATCAATTAAAGCTAGATATCAAGAACAACAGAAACAGCAAAAAACTTACAAATTCATGAAAACCGAATAACTCTCCACTGAATGAAAAATGAGTCAAAACAGAAATAAAGAAAGATATTAAAGACTTCCTACAATTCAACGAAAGTAAATACACAGAGCACCCAAACTTTTGGATCACAATGGAAGGGGAGGTAAAATGAAAGTTCGTATCACTAAGTACTTACACAAAAAGAAAGATCTCATACTAGCATCTTAGCAGAACACTTGAAAGTTCTAGAACAAAAAGAAGTAAGTACACCTAAAAGGAGTAGACTGTAAGAAATAAACTGAGGACTGAAATCAATAAAAGAGAATCAAATGGAACAATGCAAAGAATCAATGAAACAGAGAATTGGTTCTTTGAGAAAATCAACAAGAGAGACAAACCCTTATCCAAACTTTAAAATATCAAAATTTTAAAAATCAGAAACAAAAAGGGGGACATAACAATGGATATAGAAGAAATCCAGAGGTCATACTTTAAAAGCCTATACTTCACCAAATTTGAAAAATCTAAAAAGAATGGATATAATCTAAAAGAAATTTTCTAGATAGATATCAATTTCCAAAGTTATATAAATATTATGTAGACAATTTAAATAGACCTATAAGCCCCAGTGAAGTAGAAACAGTCATTAAAAGTCTGCAAGAAAAAAAAAAACCCAGGATCAGATGATTTGGGCATAGAATTCTACCAGACTTTCAAAGATAATTTAAAGCCAATATGCTTCAGATTAGTCCACAAAATAGAAACAGAAGGAACATTGCCTGATTTATTTTGAGTCCATAGTTACGCTGATACTTAAACCACTTAAACCACACAAAGACTCAACAAAGAAAAAGAATTACACACCAATTTCCCTTATAAACTAGATGTAAAAAAAAGAACTCAATAAAATATTTACAATCTGAATCCAATAACACATCAAACAGATCATCTATCCTTATCAAGCAGGTTTTATTCCAGAGATGCAGGGATGGTTCAATGTATGAAAATCAGCAAATGTAATCCTGCATGTAAACAAATTGAAATTAAAATATCACATGATCATCTCATTAGATGTAGAAAAGAACTTTGACAAAGTCCAACACCCCTTCATGATAAAATTCCTGGAGAGATAGTAGATAGAAGGGACATACCTAAAAACAAGAAAGTAAATTTGCATCAAGCCTATAGCCAACATCAAACTAAATTGAGAGAAACAAACAGTTCTAATAAAATCAGGAACAAGACAAAGTTGTTCGCTCTCTCCATACCTATTCAGGATAGTACTTAACATTCTAGCTAGAGCAGCAAGACAGCTGAAGGAGATCAAGGGATACAAAGTATCATTAGTGGCAGATGCTATGATAGTATACATAAATGACCCTAATATTCTACCAGGGAACTCCTACAGATGATAAACACTTTTTTGACAATGTGGCTAGATACAAAATTAACTCACAAAAATCAGTAGTCCTCCTATATACAAATGGTAAATGGACTGAGAGAAAAAATCAGGGAAACAGCACCTTTCATAATAGCCTGAAATAATAAAAAATATCTTGGAGTAACTCTAACCAAACAAGTGAAGAAGTTATATGACAAAATCTTCAAGTCTTTCAAGAAAGAAATTGAAGACACTATCAAAAGATGGAAAGATCTTCCATGCTCATGAATCACTAAGATTGATATAGTAAAAATGGCCATCCTACCAAAAGCAATCTACAGATTCAGTGCAATTCCTATCCAAACTCCAACACAATTATTTACAGAACTTAAAAGAACAATACTCATCATCATATGAGAAAACAAAAAAGTGTAGGATAGTTAAAATAATCTTGTACAAAATAATCACAAATTTTAAGTTGTAATACAGAGAAATAGTACTATATGATATTGTCATAAAAACAGACACCTTGATAAATGATATCAAAGTGAAGACATAAACCCAAACACTTATAGACCCCTGATTTTTTATAAAGAAGCCAGAAATGCACACTGGAAAAAGACAGTATCTTCAACAGATGATGCTGATCAAACTGGATATCTGCAAGTAAAAGAATCCAAATAGATTAATATTTATCACCCTGCCCAAAAATCAAGTACAAATGGATCAAAGACCTCAACATAAAATCAGATACACTGAACCTGACAGAAGAGAAAGTGGGAAACAGCCTTGAACACATCGGCACAGGAGACAACTTTCTAAACAGAACAGTGATAGTATGGGCACTAAGATCAACAATTAATAACTGGGACCTCATGAAACTGAAAAGCTTCTGTAAGGCAAAGGCCACTGTCAGTCAGATAAAGCAGCAACTTACAGCGTGAGAAAAGATTTTTTTTTTTACCAACTCCACATCCAATAGAGGACTAATATCTAAAATGTATAAATAACTCAAAAGCTAGATATCTAAAATCCAAACAATACAATTAAGAATGGGATACAGATATAAACAAAGAATTCTCAATAGAGGAGTCTCAAATGGCTGAGAATCACCTAAAGAGATGTTCATCATTCTTAGTCATCAGGAAAATGCAAATGAAAACTACTTTGAGATTCCATCTTCCACTGACGAAATGGCTAAGACCAAAAACATAAGTGACAGCTCCTCAGGTTGATGAGGATGTGGAGCAAGGGGAATGCGCCTCCATTGCTGGTGGGAGTGCAAACTTGTACAGTCACTATAGAAATCGATATGGTGATTCCTCAGAACATTGGTAATTGATCTACCTCAAGAACCAGCTATACCACTTAAGGGCATATATCCAAGGGACATTCCATCCTACCACAAGGCTACTTTCTAATTATGTTCACTGTGGATTTGTTCATAACACCCAGAGATTAGAAACAACCTAGATGTCCCTCAACCAAAGAATAGATAAAAATGTGGTATATTTACACAATGGAGTATTACTCAGCTGTTAAAAAATGACATTATGAAATTTGGAGGCAAATGGGTGGAACTAGAAAAACAATCATCTTGAATCAGATAACCGAGACCCAGAAAGACATACATGATATGTACTCACTTACAAGTAGATATTCACTGTCAAGTAAATGATAACCAAGCTACAGTCTGTAGACCCAGAGAGGTTAGGCAAAGAGTAGGGCTCTAGGAAGGGATACATGGATCTCCCAGGGGAGGGGAAATAGAATAGATATTGTGGGAGCACTGGATGTTGGTGGTGAAAAAAAATGGGAGGGATTAGTGGGGGATGTAGGGAGAGAGTTTCTGGGAGAGATGGCTGAAACTGGAGATTTTGGTGGGGGTTGGTGTGGAAACAATTCAGTAGAATTCTGCTGGTATAGCTGGTTCTTGAGGTAGATCAATTACCAATGTTCTGAGGAATCACCATATCGATTTCTATAGTGACTGTACAAGTTTGCACTCCCACCAGCAATGGAGGCACGTTCCCCTTGCTCCACATCCTCATCAACCTGAGGAGCTGTCACTTATGTTTTTGGTCTTAGCCATTTCGGCAGTGGAAGATGGAATCTCAATTCAGTAGTAGTAATAGGTTATCTATGAGGATAACCCTAGCGAGGACTCCTTATAATGGAAGATACAGGGTCTGTAGCCAGGAAAGGCTTCCAGTGGTGGGACTGGCTGCTGGCTGAGGGAGCCAGTGGAGATCCCCAAGCAATACAAGCTGACGTTATGTCAGAGGGTTGCTCTCAGAAAACTAACAGTGTGACCCCATTGTCGAGGACAACACCCACACAGCTCATTGAGTGTAGAGAGGCCCAGCTGATGACTTCATGGAGCCTTCCTCACTAAGCTCTCGTCTCTTTGGTGTTGGAAAGTACTCTGCAGGCTACTGAAAGAAACATGCATACCAGCCTGGCCACAAAACCTTTGACCTGCAATCTGTCCATTCTGCAAGATTTTCTGGGCCAATGGTAGCTCAGAACTTGTGGGAGTGGCCAACCAATTTCCGATTTAACTTGAGGTCCACTCCATGAGACGGAGCCTCTGCTGGACCCTGCTTGGATGGCCAGGAACCCTGAGGCTGGATAGCCTAGAGAACTAGGGTAGAACCAAACAGCACTGACCTGAAACAACGGCAATAGCAACTTGACTTTCAGTGCTTAGACACAAGATAAATCCAAACCCATTAGCTTAAAAAAAGCAACAGAAAAGTCAAAGTAGCCAAAAAATGACAAGGTAAATAGCTAATAATTAATGGATGGCTAAAATTTATGACATAAAAGAAAATGGAATATTACTCAGCATGAAGGGTAATAAAAGAATGTGGGGTGAGATTCCTGGAAGGACTGTCCACACATGTCATAACCACAGAAAAGTTCCTAGAATATGGCAGAGCTCAATAAACTGCTGTTCTTGATCTAGAATACAGTCCACAGAGAGGGACGACAAACAAATCCACAGGAAGTGATGATTCAATGTGTTCTGTGCAGGGAGCAAAAGAGCACGGAGTGTTCCTGGAGACACTGGCTTGTCCAGCCCAGACTGAGGCGGAAGGGAGTCCAGAGGAGGGGATACGTTACAGGGTTTGAAGGACGATGAGTCAGACAAAAAAAAGAACAGGTACTTCATCCTTTTAAAATAAGGCTGTGTCTCATGCAAGTTTAAGGAAACAAGTAGAAAATGTTAGTAAGTGGGGAGATTTATACCACTGGGTGGGGGATTGTGAACTGGGGCAGGCCTGGAGAAATCAGCTATGGAGGTTCCTCGCAAAGCCAAAACTAGAATTTTCACATGACCCAGCTGTGCCACTCCCTGTTCTGTGCCTGCTTAACATCAACACGCTATGCAGATACTAGCTCACCCATGTTTGACTGTAGTACTGTTTACAATGGCCAACATATGGACACAGGCTATATGCCCATCGGTGGATGTGAGGCAAACATGGCCTAGTCATTGGGTTTCTTTTGGCTCTAAGGAGTGAAATGGCATCAATTGCAGGAAAATGCATAGAGCCATATAGATAACAGATTTAAAGGGAAATAAGCCAGACTCAGAAGGGCAACTACCGCATATTTTCTCTTATATGTGGAATGTATATTTTATTCATCCACACACACAGTTTAGGGAAGTAGAAGGAAGAGGAAGAGGGCAAGTGGCACGGAGAGAGGAACAGGGAAAAGCACTGGAGGTGAATGTGGTCAAAGTAGAAATATGCTTGAATGAAAATCTCATTATGAAAGCTTTTGCTTTTCACAATGAATAAAATCACTCAACCGTAACAACACCAGACACAAGGCCATAGAGAAGGCCTAGCGGGTAAAGGCAACTGCCACCAAGTGTTCAACCTAGGTTCAATCTCAGGCCCACATGGAAAAGAGCAGAGAATGAACTCTTCAAACACTCTCTTCTAACAACCATATGTATTCCATGGTATCTGTGCACAGCCATTCACCAACCACCCATGGTACCCATGCATAGCCATCCACCCACCATCCATGGTACCCATGCACAGCCATCCACCCACCATCCATGGTACCTGTGCACAGTCATCCACCCACCATTCATGGTATCTGTGCACAGCCCACCATCCGTGGTACCCATGCACAATTATCCACCCACCATCCACACACATACAAACAAATAAAATAAAAGTTACTTAAAATATAATAAACAATAAAAATCAGATAAAATTTAGATACAGGAATTTTTAAATTTAGGATCCTTCTTACATAGGAAGATGGTGTAAGAGCGTGTACACAAGCCCTTCCTTGGAATGACTGTGGGGGTGGAGGCCGAAGGAGGTGTGGAGATGTGGGGCTCCTGCAGCAAGCAAGGTCATACCAGAAAGCCCCCACCCGTTCTGAGCCACCCAGAAGAATGAAAAAAATTAAATTTATATTTAACCATTATGTGGTAATTTGGAAATGAGGAAAAGATTGAAAAAAATACACAAGGCCCAGTTGAGACTCTAAGATTTTGAGTAAAGATCCAGAGGCAGCAAATAGAACAAAAAACTACTATGTGAGGGCAGGAAGAGTAGGCGGGGCCTGCGTGCGAAGGTCCTGGGTTATCAGGCTAACTTCTGACTACCCGGCTTAGCTGAGGCTGAAGGTGGTCTACCTGCCAACATAGATCCAGTGGAGGATATGGGAATAAGATGGACTTCACCTTGCACGGGCCTAGATTCAAAAATGTGTGGGTCTGGGGGTCGGTCCTGATGTCAGTTCCACAGGCTACAGCCTCCACCTCATGCCCGCATTCAAGTGAGCACCGCTTTCATTTTATTCCTTAACTTTTCCATTTGCATATGCTCAGATGTACGTGTGTTCACCTGTGTGTGGGTATGTGCACACGTGGAGGCCAGAGGTTAAATTGGAGTGTTGTTCCTGAGGTGTTGTTAGCTTGCTTCATGAGACAGGGTCTCTCACCACCTGGAGCTCACCAGGTAGGCTAGGCTGGTCAGCCATCAGACTCAGGGATCTCTCTGTCTGTGCCCTTCTGGCACAGAGACCACAAGCAGCAGTGAGCACATCCCACTCTACACATGAGTTCTGTAGAATTAATCTGACTCCCCATAGCTTGTATAACAAGTGCTTTGCTGACTGAGCCACCTACCCTGTCTCCTTGTCTCATTTAAAAAGACACTGATGTTGAAGCTAATGTCACATGTTTGTGTGAGCTTGGATGGCCACTTAGCTGTTCTGCTTCAGTTTGATCACCAGTAAACTTCTCCCCATTGTTGCTTCTGGGGAGTATTGGGATACATTGGAATCTGTACATAAAATTTATTTGCATGTTCTAAAGTATTGTATACATGGGAAGATTCATCACCATAACAAATAACAACATAAGTAACAGTTCTCTGAGTAGCAAAGGGATTTCAAATCTATGTTTTAAAGAATACAAGTGCCAGGGCTGGGAAGTTAGCTCAACTGGCTAAGTACTTGCTATGCAATCATAAGGTCTTGAGTTCAATCCCCAACACCCACATAGAAACAGACAAACAAAAAACCCCAAGCAAAACACAAAAAGCATGGCTGATGGGGCTAGAGAGATGGCTCAGCTGTTTAGAGTACTGAGTTTGGTTCCCAGAACCCATGCTGTGTGAGTCACAGCCACTTGTAACTTCAGCTCCATAGAATCTAACACCCTCTGTTGCCATCACCAGGCACCTAAACTCACGTACACTCTTTCTTCCCATATACAAATAATTTTTTAAAAAAATCTAAAAGTACTGAACTTGCTGGTGTGGGGTTATAGTCCTAACACTGTGTGAGGTTTAGGGTGGAGGCTGCGGAAAGGCAGATCACTGAATCTAGCTGCATCGTTGAGCCCCACAGCCCAGTGGTAAATTCTGTCTCTAAACCTAAGGAGGTGACCTGGAGAGGTGGCTCAGTGGTTAGGAGCACTTGTTTTCCTTGCATTAGGACAAGGTATTTTCCCCAGTACCCACATGGAGGCTAACAAGTCTGTACCCCTAGTTGCTGGGGCTCTGACACCTTCTTCTGGCCTCCATGAGCACCGCAGGCATATGGCGCACAAACATACAAGCAGGCAAAACACCATACAGATAATAAAGTAAAATAGAAATTAAAAAAGATTTTTAAAATGTGAGGCGGATAGCTCTCAAGGGACAATGCTTGAAGTTGTTCTCCACACAAATGCACACATATGTACACACACACACATGTGCACACACATGCAAACATGGATATCTGCACTCATGCATGCATGCATGCAAGTAAGCACAAAATAAATTAAAAACATGAACACAAGTGCCTGGGTTAATCGTGGATGTGTCAATAAGTTCCTGACATCTACTTGGCTACTCACTGACACTGCTTTTGCTATCTAGCAGACCTTTCCCTGTAGTGACAGGCAGAGAGAATAATTTTGTAGCTGAGGACATAAAGCTAGAGAGGACTCACATCGCACAGGATTGCTCTTGTTCCCCACCCAGGGAACAAGGGGAGGTCAGAGGTTGACTCAGTTTTCTTTCTTAACCACTCAGCACCTTATTTGATGAAGTGGGTTCTCATTGAACCTAGTCTAGTGTGGGCTAGATCACCTTGTAAGAGAGCACCGGAGACCCACTTGTCCCCTCCTCCCCAGCACTGAGGTTACAGATGGATGCTACCATACCCAGCTTTTATGTGGGTGCTAGAGCTCCGAACTCATGTCCTCATGGTGTGTAGCAACCACTTTCCCATTGACACATGGCAGCTCCCTGAAATCCCTTTCTAATGTGAAAGTCACATGAAGGGTGGCCTCACTTATGAACCCCATCTTCTTGCTTATCTTTTAAATATAACCAGGAATAATAATACTTGACCAAAGACTACAACTCAACTTCTCTTTATGCAGAGACTACAGCCAAGACCCCCAATTTCTAGACATAGAAAAGATGTGATACTCTTTGATCAATCACTCAAATTTAGACATTCCTCTCAGTTTGTTATTGGGGATGATTTCATAGGCTACGTAATTGGCAGGTAGCATGTTCTCTACCTGTGATCTTCTCCCCCATTCTCCTTAGGGGATCAGTTATGCCTCACATTTTTATACACACTCCTTTAGACAGAAGACTTAGGAACATTTCTTACTTATCTTGCTTTTTCTAATGCCAACCTTGCAAACTGTTGATTGCATCTAAACACACTCAATTAGCATGAAGACAAATGGGTGGTTAGAAACACTCAGCTAGACAAGTCACCTGGAGCAAATGATCCTGTGCCGGAGCAAACTGGAGAGTTAACGAGCAACCCAGGAAGATCTGGAGACAGCCTGCACTGCTCCAAGCCTTGGCAGTTGAATGTCAACGTTGGTGGGTCCCACGCCGGCAGCCTCCTACCCTCCGCTTCAACTCATGCCCGTTGACATTTTCCTTCCTTTCAAATTGGCAGCAGGAGCAGGGAAAACCTAAATTTAACCTGCAGAGAATATACCACATGACATTTGTGGGCTTTACCATGTACAGTTTAAGACTTTGAAAGCTAATTTAGCCATTCGATTCCTCTGTAAGTGACGAGGGTTGATACACCTGAACTTCTGTCATTGTTAGCGACCATGGTATCATTCTGTCTCTTGAGACTTCATTCTTTAATAACTACTACCGTAAACCCCAGAGGATAGCACTAATGAGTATTTGAAATGCCATATTCTTGGCACCATGCACTGATTTTTAATAAATGAAGAAGAAAATGACTAAATAGCACCCATCGGTCCCTCAGTATGATGTCCAGGGGTGTGAGGAATGTATTAGGCATGAATCACTTGGTCATTTTCATGTCTTCTCTGGATCCTCACATTCTAATTATAAGCAATTAAGTTATTCTTGGACCACATCTTAATTAATTCAAGTCTCTCTGATCAAGGCCCTGAAATGAGAAGACATATCTGTAATACAGGTAAATAAAACAAAACAAAATTTAAAAAAATGAATCCAAGGACAAACTTTGATGGTTACTTTGTAAAAGTGTCTCTCTGTTTAGTCTGACTCCCTAGCTGTATTTTCCCAGAATCCGTTATCACACATATAAAACCAAGCAAGCACTTTAGGTAACAGCCCCTGGGGATTTCCTATCGGGGGTTCCTCTAAGCACTCATGACATGCTGGAGCAACTAAGTTCTATCCGATCAATGCTCCAGAGTGTTCCGTTTCATTTCTTGAACCCTCTTTTGAACATCCTTAATGTATACATCATAATCTTTGTATCTACATATAGAGACATGGTGACCACTGTCAAGTAGGTGAGGATATCCACCCCTGGAAATGTGTATGACAAGAGCACCTCACTGTCTTCTGTTGAGTGTGGTGCATGTGTGTGTGTGTGTGTGTGTGTGTGTGTGTGTGTACGTGTGTGTGTGTGTGTGTGTTGGTCACTGTCAAGCAGATGAGGATATCCACCCCTTGAAATGTGTGTGACAAGAGCACTCACTGTTTTCTGTTGAGTGTGGTGCACACGCGTGTGTGTGTGTGTGTGTGTGTGTGTGTGTGTACATGTGTGCGTGTGTGTGTTGATCACTGTCAAGCAAGGGAGGATAACCACTCCTGGAACTGTGTATAACAAGAAAGGCCTCACTGTCTTCTTTTGAGTGTGGTGTGTGTGGGTGTGTGTGTTTATGTTGCATGTTCATGTGTGTGTGCATGAATGTGTGTGGGTGGTGTGTATGTACGTACATGTGTGTGTGCATGCACGTGCAGAAGTCAGAGGTGGACATCAGATTTCCTCCCAGATCACTCAGCCCTGCATTAACCAAGGCAGGGTCTACTGGTGAATCTTCAACTAACCAGTTTGGTTTGTCCAGCCATCCAATTTGCTCTGTGGAGCTGCCCTCCTCCTCTGGAGCACAAGCACTGTTGGAGGATCACCATAGACATTGGTTTTTGTGTGGAAGATGGGGATCTGAAACCTGGTCCTCATTCTTGTGTGAAAGTGCTTTGCACACTGAGCATCTCCCTGATCCTAACACACATTCTTTCAGCAAAATCCTCAAGTACAAGAAATTAAATCAAGTCTTCATGTTGTTTGATAGGTCTGTAAACTTCTTTGTCCCATTTATAGATGCGTATGTCCTTTTCTCCTTTCCGACCCCTATTTTATGTAGTTTTCCTTTGTGCATTTGAGTTTTTATTTGCAGAATTTTACATGCAGCTGAACTTACCTATCATTCCTTCTCTTCTGCCTTTGGATTCATTTATGTGGTGACAAATGTTATAAGATCTCTGATATTAAAGCAGAATAATGGGCTGGAGAGGTCCTCAGCAGGTTAAAAACACTGGTTGCTCTGCCGACAGATATGAGTTCAGTACCCAGAACTCATACTGGACAGCTCAAAAATACCTGTAATTTTGGCTCCATGGGATCCAATGCCCTAGTCTGACCTCCATAGGCATGACACAATTGTAGAATAGTCTTTCTCTCTCTCTCTCTCTCTCTCTCTCTCTCTCTCTCTCTCTCTATCATTTATCTCATACACAAACATAAAAATTTGAAAATAAAATCTTTTTATAAATGCTGAAGAATATGTACCCCCCCACAGCTGTATTTATTTATACACATAAATACAGATATATAGGTAGATATAGACTGTTTTTTTGTTGTTGTTTGTTTTGCTTTTAGATTTTTGAGACAGGGTGTCTCTAGTAGCTCTGGTTGTCCTGGAACTTGCTCTGTAGACCAGGCTGACCTTAAACTCACAGAGATCTGCCTGTCTCTGCCTCCCAAATGCTGGGATTAAAGGGGTGTGGCACTACCACCCAGATAGACTCTATATTTTTTTATGTTTTATTTTCCCCTTAAGATTCTATATATGCAAGTTCATATAGTAAGTGTTTAGTTTGTATTCCTGCTTTCTTTTTAAATTTTTTAAAAATCTTTTTATCTATTCTTTGTTGTTTTTACATCATGCATCTTGTTCATCCCCAGGTCCCTTCATATCTGCCCTCTGTCTTTGCAACCTCCCCTACCTCCTGACCCACAAATTACATAAAATTTAAGAGAAGAGAAAAAAAGGAAAAAATGAGATGAAAAATCTTGTCATGGAAGCTGTAGTGTGACACAGTGAGTCACACAGTACACTCTTTAGTCCATATATCTTTACTCACAAGTGTCATTGAAAAGAGTTATTGGTCTAGTTTAAGGTTTCTGGTTTCTGCTACATTGTCAATATTGGACATTCACTGGGACTCCTCTTGGATATCCTGTTGCTTCCCTGTGTTGTGGAGATCTTGCAGCTTTGGATCTGCAGGACTGGCTCCTTCACATGCTCTGTCAGATCATAAATGGATGGATATTGGGATGAGCCAACTCATAATCTTAATTCTAGACCTGGATGGTTGCAGGGTTGGTCAACTCACCAACTCTCCCTCATCATCATCAGGAGGGTGAGCTCTCTGGCACCATCCTGGCTAGCTCACCCTATGCAGTAAGCAGCAAGGGGCAGGGCAGGTTCTCCCACTTTCAGGCCTTCAGGGCTGGCTTACCTGGCAGGGTCAGCTTCACTGTGCAAGGTGCAGGGTCTGCTCTGGTGAGGGCCATGACCTCAGAGCCAACTTACCCACCTGTCATGGGTGGTGAGAGGTGGGGTAGGGCATCTCTCCTTCGCCCATGCTACAGTATGGCAGACAAACATCAGGTCCAAATCTCCCACACACATTCTCGGGGATGTCTCATGGGTGCCACTGTCCTGGCTTCTTTGTATTAAATTTATTTTTAAGTTTGTGCCTGTCTGTCTCTCTGAGTGTGTGCACATGAGTGCTGTGCCTGCAAAGACCACAGGAGGGCATCAGATTCCCCTGGACCTGGATTTGCAGGTGGTTGTAAGCTGCCTGACATGGATGCAGGAACCAAACTGTAGTCCGTAGGAAGAGCAGTTTGCATGATTAACCTCTGATCCATCTTTTCAGCCTCTATTTCATGGGTTTAATGCTCTTCAAATTTATTTATGGTGTGAGAAATGATAAAAATTTCCCATGTTAAAGGTTGAGTAACATCTATCAGTCTATACATGTCACATAGACATACAGCTATAGGTATGGCTATGCCACAGAGATGGTTATATAGGAACTGAAGTTGACATTGGTTAATTCCCTATCTGTGAACAACACCGAAATGGATGTGAAGTATACATGTCTTCATAGGGCAGTAATTGCACTGTGCTTGAGGGCTTGGCCAACCTACAAGCTCTTGACATTAGCCTTGACTCCTTTGACCTCCATTGCCTGGAGCATCTTGACTTTGGCTCTCACCATACAACAAATCAGTCCGATTGGTGCATATGAACGCAGGAGTAGATGTGTGCTCAGTTGCGGATGGCTGCATTCTAAAAAGGCTGTCTCTTTTTGAATCCTTGGAAATTCTCTCTAAATTTGTTTTGATCTTCTTACATTGCTCTAAAAACCCACATTGACACTACTCTTTCCTCTATAGCATTTAACATCTTTAAAGTGATAATCTGGAGGAGGGATGGGAGGATTCACATCTGGTGTACACATGACCATGGACATGATCAAAGACTGTCAGTCCATTTAAACCTTTGATGAGCATATTGATCCTTATTCTTCAAAGGTGTCTGGTTAATGTCAATATCAGCCAGTGTCAGAGCAAACCTAGTTGGCTCATTTGCAGGTTGCAGGGCAGAGTTGAGCCAGTATACAGTCTTAGGGCAAAGATAGAGTATTTGTTCTCTACGCTGATTTATTTTTGTTGGAGATATGAAACATCATGCTAAAGGACTCTGTAAGAAGAAAATAAGAATCTCGCAACCACAATAGCAGACAAGAAAGATCAGACATGGTTAAAAATAGCTCATGACTACTATGTACAGTGCCAGATCTTGGAAGAAGGCCTCCCATCTGGCAGGGGGCAGGAGAAAAGGAAGTTCCATTGGAGTGAGCCCCTAGGAACTTGGACCTTGGCTTTGGAGATTCAAACAGCCTTGCTTAATAAAAGAACCAGAGTAGGATCTCTGGATCAATGCTCTAGCAGCAGTGTGATTCATGTCAAAGAGAAATGATTGAAGTGAGACACAGGTCCAGACAGGACACTTGTTTTGAGGACACCTGGTGTAAACTTGAAGCTGATGTTTGAATGCATAAGTGCAGACAGCTTCCAAAGCAGTAGCTACTAAGCAATAGTACTCTGCAACCAGGGATTTCTCTAATGCAGCCCTCGCCAACACCAACATGTATCCGTTCTGGATGGCTCAGAGATTTATGGAACCTCCAATCAAAATAAGCAAATGATCCGACAGAACTACATGGTGCTTTTGAAACTTTAAAATGCAGCAAACTCCTCCCCTAGTCACTTTATTGGCAAGATCCCCAGTTGGAACAGCTTTATTTGATCTCAATATATCAACAATTCAAGAGAATTAATAATGTATTTATATCACATGCTAGTGGTAGCATAAAATTATCTATAAATGTTTAATAAATATTCTGTAATGCTTTTGGAACACATGTTGCAAGTGATAAATAAATAACAATGGATTCCTTATGAAATATTTATCTCTGGCATGGTTATTGTTATGTTATAACCGTCAGGGAAAGCATAACTAGCAGAGGGAATTGAGTTACTGAGGATATAGGTATTGCTTAGCCAGCCATTCATAATGAAAAACATACGATGGTTAAAATGAAGTGAAGACACCAGAAAGAGGTGCTGACAAATTGCCATCATTGGGGTCACCAAGCATGTTTTGTAGTTTGTGGATATAAAAGATTGGCAACCACTTAATGAACGTGTGCCTCATGAAATATCAAGTATTGGGATCTTGTAAATGAGCTATGATCTTTACAGAGGAGTATTTGAATAGTGACACAAGAGTCTTCCCCAAATTTCTGTAGCTTCAGAAGGTGTTGGAGCAAAGAGGACATTACCTAGACAGAAATATTGTTTGTAGGTTAGATGTGGAAGAACATGTTAGGTGAGTTCCAGATTTTGGATGTTACCTTTTGAAATTTAACAAGATAATTTGGTTCATTTTGGTGTGTGTATGTGTGTGTGTGTGTGTATGTGTGTGTGTGTGTGTTCAAGTGCTGCACATGTCTGTGTGCAGCTGCATGTAGAAGTCAGGGAATGAACCTTGAGAGTTGTTCCTTAGACGCTGTACACTTTTTTTTAAGACAAGATTTCTCATTGGCCTGGAACTCTAGTGATTCAGATAGGCTGACTGGTCAGTGGGCCCCAGGGTAAGGGGAAGGCAGGGTAGAGAATGGAATACGAAAAGAATAACTAACAATAAAGACCCTTTGAAAAAGTTATATAGAACTTTGCCTACTAATGTAGACGTTTCCTACAATATATGCCAATGCACGAGTAAAATCAGTTAAAATAGAATTATCCTATAATAGGGGAGCATCGCCCCTGTTAGACATCACAGGCTAACAAAGGAGTAGCCAAGTTCCAGGGATGTCTTACTTCTTTTGAAGTTGTTACAAGTAAGTTTCCCACAAAACTCCAGACATTGTAGGTGATCACCATTGTTCTTGGTTACCTCCGGAAACTGATGGTAAGAACCAGCTGCAGAAGACGCCATAAAGTTGAACCCTAGAGCATGCGGAAATCAAGCTTCTTCCTTCCTGGCTAGGACAACTCTATGTCAATCCTTTCTACACATGCATTTGTATATTTATTTTAGAAAGTTTCTCCGTGGTAGGAAGGTTTGACTATGACTTTTTCTAAAGGTCTTTAGCGTTAGTTATTCCTCCCCCTTCCCATTCCCCCTCCGTTTTGCTTTTCCTGCTGCATTATTCCCTTTGATCCCAGTGCATTCAGAACACTTCACTTCCTTGGTAAGGCATTTCTCACTGGCTTGGGCCTTTTCAAGTAGGCTGGGCTGCCTGGCCATTGAGCTCCAGAGATCCTCCTATCTCTAGCTTCCCAGTGCTGGAATTTTAAACATGTATGATCATTTTTTTCTTTCTTTGTCTATGTGTGTGTTCTGGAAATTGATCTTGGTTCCTGATCCTTGATTGTCAAAGATTTTTATCAAATGAACATTTCCCTTGTTCTTTACTAATGCCAGTAGAGAACAGTCTTCCTATGCATAGCATTGACAAACTAGATTTTGCCATGCTAAAGAGGGAATCTTGTTCTCATCTTACAACAATACAAAAACAGACTCAATGTATTTTTAAAACATAATGTAAGAGTGGAATCCATCTTCAGAGAAAATAGAGGGTAAAGGCTTAATGATATATTTGGTAGTGATTTCTCAGTCATGATAATAAAAGGCACAGACAGCAGAAGAAAAAATAGGTAAGTTGCAATTAAAATTACACTTTCATTTCTTAAAATAACATTATCAAAGATGAGGAAACAACTAGCAGAGCAGGGAAAAGTAAACAGATTCAAGACAGATATATATAAAGCATCACAATCCAGAATATGCAAAGAGCTAATAAAACTCAACAACAACAAACTGAAAATGGACAAAGAAGGTGTGTACCAGCCCAAAAGTACACAAGTAAATGATTAGTGCAATTCATCACCAGGGAACTACAAACCAAACTATAGCTCATCATTCTTACTAATATGGTTATGAAAAACAAGCAAGCAAGCAAGAAAGCAAGTAAGCAGAAACAGAAAACAAGCCTAGGTGAAGGTATGGAGAAATCAGAACCCTGAGCATGGCTAAAGGGAATAAAAAATATGCAAATCCTGTGCAAAGCACTGCAGATAGTTTTTGAAAAAAATTAAAAAACTAAATATGTAATGGCTAGGTAGCCAAAATACCACTTCTGAACATGAACACAAAGAAATGGAAAACTGAAGTTTAGGCAGATATTGGCACATCAAAGCTACAGCATAATTATGCATAATAATTAAAAGGTATATAAAACTCAGATTTCCAGAATTCCATTGATAGTTGAGCAGATGAATACCCATACATGCACATGAGAAAGAGAGAGAGAGAATTATTGAATTCTATATGCTGCAACCTCAAAGGATCTTTCAGGCATTATGATAAAAGTTGTAGGTAGATACAAAACTATTCCACTCATATATGATACCCAGAACATGACAAATCCACAGAAATAATGATGGTGGTTTCCAGGTCCTGGGCGGGAGGAGCAAAGGACGAGAGTACAAGCTTCACTTTGAGATGATAAGACAATTGTGGAGAAAGGTGGTGAGGGCTGCACAGGTGTGAATGCCCTTAATGCCACTTAACTGCACCCTTGAAAATGGCAAAATGTCTATTTTTATGTTACGTTTATTATTTCAATAAAAAATTTTCTAAAAATGAGAGACATAAGCATATAATGTTCAATAATGTGGACCTCCCAAGAAAGGAATCAGAATGTGAATCCTGATTAGTTCAGTAAACAGTGCCAAAAGCAGAGATTAGCCTTCCAGCCTCCCTCCAAGCCCTGCTGATGGGGAGGGAGAGATGTAGTCTGAGGTGGTGTAAGCATTGACTTAGGCCTATGTTCTCATTGAAGGAACTCTCCCCCAGCTTCCTGCAAGCTCGCCTGATGAAAGTCTTTGCATTGCTGTTTTAGTTCCCTTTCTGTGGCTGTGATAAAATCCTCTGCAGAAGCAACTTAAGGGTGAGGGGAAGCCAAGGAAACCAGGAGCTGGGAAATGGAGTCACTCAGCTCCATTTATACAGTTGAGGCTCCAGCCAGGGAATGGTTCTTCCTACAGTGGCAATCGAGTTATTCCCCAAAGGGAGGCCCCAAGCCCATCTCCCAGGTGACACTAAAGTCCATCAAGTCGACAGTTAACACCAACAATCAAAGTCATTACAAAAAGACATGAAAACAGAAGGAGGGCTGCTTGGGAGTAGGAAGGGGCCAGTGAGCAGAGAGTGGGGATAACTGAAAACCAGTAGGGGGAATGAACTTGATTGAAATGTATCACATACATGGGTGCCAATGTCACAATGGAACCCAGTATTATGTATAATAAATATATGCTAATGAAATAGTTAAAAAAAAACAAGACAGCAATTAGAGTACAGGGTACAGGTACCATGTGTCCCATGGGACTCTGTCCTTCTAACAATTTTCATATCCTCACAATTTTACACAGGGAAAATCATTCCCACTCTGAAAAATACCAGCAGTTAATTTCCGTCCTTGTATTATCCCAACCTCCAGCTACGCCTGGGCTTCAATCTTCAGCAGCTCTTTTGATTAAACAGAAGCAGGTTGAAAAGATGGCCCATTAATTAATGATGAATTACCCTCGACCACTGCAGAGCTCCTGGTGTAAGAGTCGCATTAGCAGTAACCATCAGTTCTTCATTATCAAGGAGGAAAAGGAGGGCTAAATGCAAGACCCTCATTTTCTGCTAGATATTGTTGCTGAGCCAATTTAGCATCTCAGATCTCAAGCTCTCCTCAAATTCAGTGAAGCTTCACAGCTATTAAAACACTCAATATTCAACAGAAACACTGGAAATAAAACTGAAACTCATCTATGTAACAAAGGCAGACAGAAAGCAGGTGCTGCTCCAGCCATTAGTCTCCCAAGAAGCAAGAGTCCCAGAGGCACACACAGCAGAACAAGCTGTCTCTGTTGGAGGGAAAGAGCCAGCTGTGGGCAGCAGAAAAAGATAAAGGTGTAAATAGTGTTAGAAGCTAGAGATTTGGCTCAGTGGGGAGGGTAAAGCCCAGGATGCACGAAGTCTGGGGTTCGGTCCCTGGCACCTCAGGAACTGAGCACAGTAGTGTGTGCCTGTGATAACCCTAGTACTCAGGAAGTGGTGGTGGTAGGATAAGAAGTTCAAGGTCATTCTTGAGTTTGAGGCTAACCTGGGCTACACAAAACACTGTCTCAGTGAAGTAAATATGCTCATAGTGATTCTACTACCGTGTCAGCATGATTGTGGGCGACAGACTGACTGGATGGCCGCTCAAGGTCTGAGAGTCATCTCTGTTTATGTGTGCTTTCTGTCCATCTCTGCTCACTTGAGTCTAAACAAATCTATTTGCCTCCTCTGGCTAGCCCCTTAAACTCTAACCTATTTAGGAGCCAGAGGGGCCAGGTGCTGTAGAGAGGGAGGATATACCTGATATATTTTGAGCATTCTGGAAATGGTTGCTTTTAAAAAAAAAAAAGGATTATGATTTAAACCCCATAATTTAGTATAAAGAAAACCCCCTTTGGAATGTCTTTCTTTGTGTTTAATCCTTTCTTTTTAGAAAGGATCTCACTTGTACCTTCAGGCTGTTCTAGAACTCAGTGTATAGTATAGCCTAGTTTCAAACTCCTGGTAAACCTCCTGCTTCTGTTTCCTGATTATTGGCCTACATCTGTTAAATGGCTAATCTAAATCTAACTTTTCTTCATGTATATATGCTTTAAAGAGAGAACTGAGCCATCTCTGCAAGTACACAGGTATCAAGAATAAAGCAAACTAGGCAGAGAGAAGGAGAGGTGCAGACTACAAATAGGAGTAGACAGTGCACCTGGCTTCAAGCTTCCTGGTAAACAGCAGAAAGTAGAGAGATGGTACTCTGGAGACTTTCATTTCCTCTTGATTAGGGCCATTGACAAGGTCCTTAGAGGGCTGGCTGTAGAGAAAGGGCTAGGCATACCCAGAAAAGAGTACCAAGTAGGCAGAGTAGCACAGTCGCCATCCAGAAACTACGGCTTTGGTTAATGGTGATGAACTTGATGCTGTAGTCACATCCATTCACTTAGCAAATGCTCCTGAGTTCCTACTGTGAACAAGAACTAGTCTAGATATTTAGCATTGATACATAACATTTAAAAAGCTGATTTCTGGGGGCTGGAGAGATGCCTCAGTGGTTAAGAATACCTATTTCCCTTGTAGAGGATCCACGTTCAGTGCCCATCACTTATGTCTGAAGGTTAACATCCACCTGTACCTCCAGCTCTAGGGGACTGGGCTGCAGTTTTGGCTGGCCTCTGCAGGTACCTCATCAGTGCAAACCCACATTCAGACTTACACATATTCACATAATTAAAAATAATAAAATTAAAGACCATTAAAATTCCTTGCTCCTACTTTCTTTTTAGCTGACAAGAGACACTTTGCAACCCGTCTGTGGAAGATGCTTGTGGTGTTATTAGGGCGACAGCATGTACTGCAGAACAGTGGAAAACACAAAGCAGACAAGAGAGCCAGGCATGATGTAAACACGGCAACTGGGCTCTACTGTTATCTTTGGATGGCTCTGAGAAGCAAATGAAACCACGCCGGCGAAAGCTGCACAAAGCATTATATAGAAACAATTAGACTCAGTAACTGAGAGCTGTTTGGAAAAGCCTCACCCCACAGACACACATGCCCATATTAATATTTAGCTTTGGGGATTTCCCAGAAGACTAATCTCTTCTGCTATTTTTCTGACTAAATACCAACTGCTATTAGGGGAATACCCTTGGTTCTTAGCCAATAGCAATTAGGAGATGACATTTTGGGAACAGATATAGGACCCCTGTCTGTTGGCTGGTTCTTTCTCCTGTCCATGTTATTGATAACAGTGCTGGGACCACAATAGTCAGAAAGCCAATTAGAGTCTCATTGTTGTCACTGGGGGCTGACTTTTCCGTCCTCCTTCTCTTGCTGATGGCTGAATAGGAAGCAGATGCACCGCTCCTTTCTTACTTCAAAACAGACACGCGGTGGTCTGCCACCCGAACGGATGCGTGCAGGACGCACTGCAACTGAAACTGCTGAGCATATATGATAGGTGGCCTGACCGGAAGTCCTCACCGGAGTCCAAGCCACCACTCACTTCTCTGCGCGGAGCTTGCTTCCAAATTCATTGTGCTCTCTACACGTCCCTAGTCCAACAGGGTTGGCAGTGTGCAAGGTGGTGGCTCCTACAAGGCTTTCTGGTAGACCTTGGGTGGAGTTCCTAAAGAAAAAAGGAGTTAAGGATGGTCTTTAGGTTTTGTGCTGAGCATGAAAGGGAGGTGTGCTGGATACTTTTGTGTCAACTTGATACAAGTTAAAGTCACGTGAGAAGAGGGAAACCTCAATTAAGAAAATACCTCTATAAGATCAGGCTGTAGGCAAGCCTGTAGTGCATTTTCTTTTAGTGATTGATGGGAGAAGGTGCAGCCCATTGTGGGTGGTTCAATTCCTGGGCATGGTTCTGTCAAGAGCAGGCTGAGCAAGCCACAAGGAACAAACCAGTAAACAGCACCCCTCTGCATCAGATCCTTCCTCCAAGTTCCTGCCATGTGTGAATTCCTCTCCTGACTTCCTCCCCAATTTGTTTTGTAGTTGTGGTGTTTTGTCAAAGCAGTGTACACCCTAGCAGAGTCAGAAGGGCCCTGGGTCTAGTGTTCAGAGGCTAAATGTATGTCTTTATCTTGCAGGCGACTCAAGTTTGGTTCTGAGCAACCATGTCTTCAACTCAGGGCTGCCCGTAACTCCAGCTCCAGGGTATCTCACATTTCTTCTAGCACACACATACAAACACATAAATAAATATTAAAATAATTCATTAAAGAACTAAAGGGGGAGCTTAACTAACTACCGAGAGATAGCTTGGCAGTTAAGAACATTGGCTGCTCTTTCAGAGGACCTGGGTTCAATTCCCAGCACCTATATGGCATCTGTTTGTAACTCCAGTTCCAGGAAATCCAAAAACCCTCATATAGACACACATGTAGACAGAACACCAACTGATGCTCATAAAAGAAAAATAAGGAAATCATTTAAATTAAAATGCCAGGCAGTAGTTGTGAGTGTGTCTTTTAACCCGGTACTTGGGAGGCAGAGGCAGGCAGACTTCATTGAGTTGGAGGCAAGCCTGATTGGCAGAGTGAGTTCTAGGACAACCAGGGCTACACAGAGAAACTCTGTCTCAAAAAAATCCAAAACAAACCAAAACAAAAAAACAAAAGGAAAAACAAAAAGGGGGATTTATAAAGAAATAAACAATTCTTTTGAGCAAGCTAAATTTTAGGCAATAATTAGCTTCCCAAGAAGAGATGTTGAAAAGGGAGGTAGATGTGAGTCTGGCTTTATGGAGACAATTTTGGACTTCAGATCCAAATTTTAGCTTTAGTATGTGTAGTATGTATGATATGATATGTCACACACATATGCACACATGTATGCACACACACACACATTATCGTCTAAGTCAAGGTGAGAATTCAAGGCTGAAAAGTGTAGGTGGGAGCTTGAGGCTAGAGTATTCCAACGCCAAGAGGAGAAAGAGGCAGGAAGAGAAACAGGAGTGGAGGGTGACCAGGGAATGATGATGTCATCATTCTGGTTGCCATGGTGAAATAAGAGGAAAGCAAAAAGGTCTAGTTTCCTAGAAGACAGAAAGAATGCACATCAGAGTGATGGAGTAGATGTGATGGACAGCCCTGTAGGATAAAGAACCAGGATTGGCCCTTGTCTTCAACACCATTGGCTGTCCATTGCTGTCAGTCACGTGGTTACAGAACCAGTAGAAGGGGACTAGAGATGACTTCTTTCATGAGCTATGGTTGCAAAAGGTAGTTAAGAAACACAGCAACACCCGTGACAATAAAATATGTCACCAACGACAAGTTAGTTAGTTCATAGGGCAGAGGTGTTTTCTCCTAAGGCTGATTGATGGCCTAGTTCTATCCAGAGGACCACCTGGTGGAGGGGAGAACAGACTCCTGAAAGCTGTCCTCTGACCTCCACATGCCTGCCAATGCATGCTCAGCTCCTCATATAATTAAGTATAGTGAAAACATTTTAAGATTCTATAGTTCACTGTAGGATTTTCCATTCTGCAAGAGAGCAAGCCCAATTCTTTTTAGAACCTTGTGAGAGGGAGCTATTGTCCTGATTTTACTGGCGAGGTAAGGGCAGAGAGATGGAGCCGTTGTTCAGAGTCACACTACTGAGCAGGGATTCAGACCAAGAACCCTTTGCCTCCTCTGCCTACTTATTTGTGCCATGGATCTTAATGTTTGCTTTCTCATCACTGACATCCTCTAGAGCTCTTGGGAAAGGTGGGAGGTGAGAGAAAAGATTTAGAAATGTTCTTATTTATTTTTGTGTTATCTTGCACAAAGTAATTCAAAGGGGAAAGCGAAATGAGCTCAACACCATATTGTGTCTGAATTATTGACAATCATTCTTATTCTAACCAGAGAAAACATGGCAGAAATCAAGGCCCCCTCCTACTCTATCTTTTCTATTATTAAGTGAAAGCCTTGCAATTCTGGGCCTATTATTTTACACTGTAAAGTGATGAAGAATTAGAAAATTGTGAGAGAACAGGTGACAAATTGCAATCTGATGGGCCAACATGAACCTATAAAAATGTTATCAAGATGATATTAAACAGTCTATTCCTCACTTAGCATCCAGGCAGGAAATTGGACCTATTCTTGCTGGGATATCTCATACTTGGATATTTTTTCATTTAGATAATGCTATTTAAAATTTAACTGGATTACTGGTAATTTGTCTTTCAAAAAGATGTTTCTGAGCACTCAGCTCAGAATATCCTTTGCTTAGTTTTCAGGGAAGGGCTTAAAACTTCCTGGGATTTCTGGAACTTTCTGCTTTGTTCTTTCACCTGCTTTAAAGGTGCTTTAAAGAGAGCTGAGAATAAGCGATGGTGGAGTGTTGAGTCCTAAACAGGATTTCTGTATCATACTACAGCCTCCCTTCCCCCAAGAATAAGCGATGGCTGAGTGTTAATCTTAAACAGGATTTCTATATCACATTGCATCCTCCCTCCCTCCATGAATAAGCGATGACTGAGTGTTGAGTCCTAAATGGGATTTCTGTTTCGCACTGCAACCCTTCCTCCAAGGCTCATGAAATATTGCAGAAGAGTGGGGAAAACATGTATAAGTGTGTATCAATCGGAGGACTGTGAGAATACTGTGAAACGCTGTCATCTGGACATGGCATGGCCGCTGTACTCAAGAACGCACAGCAACTCTGGTAAAGGGCAGAAGACCAAGCTGGTCCACATTCATGAGGACCCATCCTTACCTGAGAAGCTACTGTCAGTTAATGGCTTCTTACAGTGAGTGTAGTCATTTTTCTTTAGGGGTGTAGCCACTGTTAAGAGACCCATGATCCAGCAAATAACCCACAGCTAGGTATCTACAAAAAGAGGTGACTACACTTGATGAGTTATTTATAAATTCAAAAGAAATAAAAAAAAATTCATGGTTGCCCATTTTGTTCTGTGGTAGTTGAATGTGAAATACAGTCAGGTTGATAAGTATCACATCTCTGGAACTCAGCATTTCACTTGCCACACAGAAGGGGCTCATCTCACATTGTTGGCTGAGTGTTTTGTTTGTTTGATAAAACCTGCACTTGGCATCTTATCCAGTCCAGAATAATTGCCAAATTGTTATCTGTTCCACTGAATATTCAGCATGTGGGGGAGCACCAACTCCAAGTTGCACAGAAGTAATCCAGTAAAGTCTTGCCTTGTACCTCATCGCACAGGTCTTATGAAGGAATTCTTATCTTCAAAGGGACACTTTTCTTCTGAAATGAGGATACCTCTTTGTTGTGGAATATTATTTTAACTGGTCAAAGATGTGTTACTTTTGTTTATGGTGCATTTGTTTATGTAAAGATGTGTTGCATTTGTTTCACCTTGCCTGCCTAAGGCACCTGATTGGTCTAAAATAACTAGGCAGAGAATGGATAGGCAGGGCTGGCGGATTGAGAGAATAAGTAGGAGGAGAAATCTAGGCTCGGGAGAGAGAGGAATGAAGAGAATGAGGAGAAAGAAAGGGAGATGCCCAAGGCCAGAAACCAGGCAGCTGCCAGCCAGCCAGACGTTGAGACAGCAGGAAAGTAAGACTTACAGAAGGAAAGAAAGGTCAAAAGGCCTGAGGCAAAACAGAGAGAGAGAAACAGATTAAAATAAGAGCTAAGATAAGGCTAAGCATTCATAACTAATAAGAAGTCTCCATGTCATGATTTGGGAGCTGGTTGGTGGTACAAAAAATGAAGCCTGGTCCACCTCTTTCTGATGAGAAGGAGAAGTAGAGGTCATGATATTTAGAGTGCATTTGGTTTGTGGGAGAATGATAATCGTCAACCTGATCAGAAAGTTCCATATGGGGCCAAAGTAGTTTTTGAATGAAAAGCTCTGTCTTGTGAGAAAAACAACATGGATTCTGTCTCAGTTTGAATCTTGGGTCATGCTTTCAAAGCTCAAGGTGAAAGACAAGAAGAATAAGGACAACTCTTCCTTCGGGTAGGGAAGACCACTTTGTCAGTAAGATGCCTGGCTCGCAGGCTTGAGGACCTGAGCGTTAATCCTTTGAGTCATGTAGAATACAGGGAGGTCTGGTGCTACAGCTCTCAGCAGTGTGCAGAGACATGCTCATCTCTGGAACTCAATGGCCAGCCCATCAGTGTAAAGGTAGAAGTTAGCCTTTGGTTTGCTCATACATGTGCATACACATGCATGTGTACCTGCACACACATTAACACACAAACATGTTTATATTACAAACACACAAAACTAAATTTTTATATCTGAATTTATTTTACATCCCTCCCACAGTTTATCCTCTCTTCTTCCCTCTTAGTCCCCCTTCCTCTTCTCTCCAATCAACTCCTCCTCTGTTTCTGTTTAGGAAGAGCAGGCCCCCATGAGTATCAACAAAACATGGCATATTCAGTTGCAGTAAGACTAAGTACCTCCCCAAGTATTAAGGCTGGGTAAGGTGACCCAGTATTGAAAGATAAATCGAGACCCCTCTAGCAGGAAAAATAGAGCCAAAAAAATCTGGCAGGGAGAGAAGAACCACAAACCTAGGTTAGCTGGTTCAGTGACTCTGTTCTAGGAACTAGCTGACATAAAGTTAGATTATAATCTTGAGAATAATCTTGAGAAATGGGGAGTTATCCCCTTGTGATTATCACTGGTATTTTTGGAATTTTCCAATGATCACTGGTATTTTTGGAATTTTTCAATGATACCTTCCCCACCCCCTTTGGGTTGTGGTTTTGTTTCTTCCCTTAAATAACCCCTCTCCCAGCTACTCTGGGTCGAACTCTGCTACCCCTGCATGGGATATGAGTCTCAGCCCCTGTGCTGGTTCCTGTCAATAAACCTTGTGTGATTGCAGCAAGGATGGTCTCTTTTGAGTTCTTGGGGGGTTGTGTTATCCTGAGACTTGAGTGAGAGTCTCCCCACTCCAGGGGGTCTTTCATTATGAGGAGTAGGGTCCCAAAAGCCAGTAAAAGAGCCAGAGAAAGCCTACTGGAGTTCCACAAGAGGACCAAGCTATACAGCTGTCACATATGCACAGAGGGCCTCTGTTAGATGCATGCAGGCTCTTTGGTTGCCAGTTCAGTCTCTGTGTCACTCCTAAAAGCCCAGGTTAGCTGATTTTGTGAGTGTTCTTGTGGTGCCCTTGACCTCTCCGGACAATCCTTTCTCCTACAATCCTTTTCCCCCTTCTTATGCAGGATTCTCTGAGCTCTAGGACCCACAAGCTGCATGACTGAGAGTCCTAGGATAGAACCAAACAATTGGAGGAAGAAATGTCAACGTAATGACGCCTAACGATATTCTGCTGTATGTGTAGATTGGTGCCTAGCCCAGTTGTCATCAGAGAGGCTTCATCCAACAACTGACATGAGCCTATCCATGTTGTCTAATAAAGGTCAGAGGGTTTGAGGATACTCAAAGATGTTAACAACAACTGTGACTACATACCCTGACCTAAGGTGTGGTTACTTGATGCTTTGGACAGTAGGATGCCCCATAGAGGTGTATCTCCTCCACCCTGACCAAAGGTCAGAGAATTCAGTCATACTTCTACTCCTTATTTTGCTCTAGGAGGCTTGACTTGGGTGTGGCTGCCTTCAGGATATTTGGTCTGGGGTGGATTCACTGCCTAAACAAAAGCATGCTTTTCTCAAGAATTAGTGGCTTGAAGTCTCAAAGTATTGAAGCAAGTAACTGTTCTAGTTGTTCTTTGTATCATGTTAAAGCAGCCTTTTGCCTTCTTCTCCATTTTGTATTGAGGTATAAAAGTGTATGAAAAGTTAAGCACAGGGCATACTCAGTACTCAGAAGTCAGAAGTCAGAAGAATTCAGCACTCAGTATTTCTGAGTTTCCCTCCCATTATTATCGTACGTCTCTGTGATGTCTTTGATTCTTTCTTATCTCTGTTCCTCCTACTTAACATTTTCTAATCCTACCCTGGGCTGTACGAGCCTTCTGCAGTTAGGATCTTGGCTGTAGTCACCCCAAAGGGTGGCTCACAACGCTGACGGAAAAAGATGCAGACCCACAACCAAACATTAGGCAAAATTAAACTTTTTAAAAGAGGTAAGGGACTGTTGAGAAACTAGCGACAGTTGATGGCTTCTGGGGCAGAGTTTGTGGTCCCTGGTCTGAGGGAGAGGTGATAGATCTGGGAAGAGTTAGGATGAGAACTATGAAAAATATATGATCAAATACACTGTATGCATGTACAAAATTCCTTCAGAATTAGTAAAAATGTTATACTAAAAAATTGAAAAAACCCCTTTTATTATGGATAAATGCTCTTTTTTACATTTTTTAGAGATTACAAATACATCTTTTCTCCCTTCCCTTTTCTCCTTCCAAACCCTCCCATATACTTCTCCTTGCTCTCTTTCAAATTCATGGCTTCTTTTTTACAGTAATTGTTGTTACATGTTTATACATGTATTGAAAGACCTGGATAAATCCAGACCTCTCTAGCAGGAAGAGAAGAGCCAAAGTATCTAGGTTAGCCAGGTCAGTGACTCTGTTTCAGGAACTAGCTGAAGATAAAGCTAGATTATAATCTTGATAATAATCTTGAGAAACAGGGAGTTACCACCTTGTGATGATCACTGGTATTTTTGGAATTTTCAATGATAACTGGTATTTTCGGAATTTTCCAATGACGCCCTCCCCACCCCCTTTGGATTACTGAGTTGTGGTTTCTTCCCTTAAAAACTCCTTCTCCCAGCTACTCGGGGTCGAACTCCTCCCCTGCGTGGGCTATGCGTCTCGACCCCAGTGCTGGTACTTGTCAATAAACCTCGTGTGATTGCAGCAAGGACGGTCTCTCGTGAGTTCCTGGGGGGTCGTGTTAACCCCAGACTTGAGTGAGACTCTCCCCGATCTGGAGGACTTTCAGTTTCCATCTGTTGCAAAGAGAAGTTTCCTTGACGAAGGGGGAGAGCTGCACTTATCTGTGTTTATAAGGGCAAATATTTAGAATGTAGTTAGGGATTATGCTAGAAAACCCCTTCTTTTATCAAAACGTATTTGTCGTGTGCCATGTTCTTTACCTCCTGCTGGAGCTGCAGTGAGAGCCAGAGAAATACCAGACCCCTTGAGACACAACGTGATCCTGTCATGCAAAGCAGATTGCAAAAGCCACAGGGACAAGGCAGGTTGTGGAGAACTTAAAGTGAATCAGGTCTGGCGATGAGTCCTACCTGAGAGCACAGCTTAAAGGATGCTGCTGAGAAAATTAGCATTTGCAAAGAGCAGAGAAGAAACAAGTTGCACACTTGAGGCATCATTGGGATAGAGGGCAACCAAACATAAAACTATGGAAAAGTCAGGAGAGTCAGGGAAACTTCGAGGAACTCTAAAAGCAAAGTGACAAAAGACAGATAACATGACCTAAAATGAGTAAATCGATACATTACAGGGTGGGTACTCAGGGGTTAAGAAAGAAACAAAATGCTTAAGGTGTTTTTTTAAAGAGGAGCTTAGAAACAGAGCCCAACTCAAGGCAAATGGAAGTGATGTAAGAGGTTAACTCAACTAGAGAGCGAAAACTTCACCTGAAAAGCAAAACAGTAAGGATTGGAAAGGAAGTATTGGGGCAAGATACATCATAAAATACAAGGATCATTTAATACTGACAAACAATACAGTCTACAATAAAAAATAAGAGCCAAGATTAATTATGCGCCAAACAATACATTTTTGATACATAAACCACCCAACAGATAGCTTAAAGCACACAGGGCCTGTGAGATGCTTAATGGGTAAACACACTCTCCATCTGCCAACGCAAACCTGGAGATGAGTTTGAGTCCTAGAAGGTAGAAGGACATAATCCACTCTGGAAGGCTGCTCTCAGACCTCCATGTGCGTGCTGTGGTTTGTGCACACATACACATCATGCACCACACATAGAACTATGTTTCTAAAGGATCCTAGAATTTGCTTAGTTCATGTTTTTATTTATTTTTAGTTTTGTAACTGAGGTGATGCTATGGCAACCCTCAGGCCCAGAGGCCTATGAGTAGAGGGATTTTTTTGGGGGGATGAAGGTTTCAGTTTATAGTTGATGTATCTCAAAATTCTAAGAAGTATGTCTAATGAACTCATAGATCTTGAAAGGCAAAAATCACTATGGTTCTATTGCGATGAAAATAAAAGGCCCTGTGGGAGAAGAGGGCAGGGCTAGTTATTCAACCCCTAGTATGTGCCAAGGGCTCAGCTCTGCCTTCCAGAAAATGACTTACTGCATGTGATACACATAGCAACTGTTAATATTTGCCATTGTTAAATTGAACACCTAACAAGTTGAGTCACAGAATTTATGAGATAAATGAGATAAAGGGAGTCCCTCGAAAGCTATTGGTGTAGGAACTATTAATGTCACTTATCAGAAAAGGAGGTAGAGACGAGGAGGGATGGGCTTGTTTAGTGTCTCACAACTGTAAATATTATTGCTGGATATCAAAAATCACATACGTGTGAATTGAAAACCACTGGGATCTTTTTCTTTCTTTCCTTGTCTCTCTTTTGTTTCTTTTCTCCCTCCCACCTCCCCACCTCGCGCGCGCGCGCGCGCACGCGCGCGCGCGTGTGTGTGTGTGTGTGTGTGTGTGTGTGTGTGTGTCTCCGTGTAACAGAAGTTGATTCTAAGGACTCCCATGTGCCAAGAAAATGCTCTGTCGTTGAGCTATATCCATAGCCCTTTAGATCCACTTTTTATTTTGAGACAGGGATTTCCCCAGGCTGGCCTTGAACTTGTAGGATAACTTGAAACTTGCAATCCTTCTGCCTCAACTTCATGCATATCTGGAGTAATAGACCTATGCCACAAAGCTTTCTTTGTGAATGTGTTTACATGTACATTTGGTTTCATTGGTATGTGTGCCTGCATGCCTGTAGAGGAAAGAAGTCAATGCTGGGTGAATTCCATCCTCACTTTACAACCTTATGCTGGAATTTCAGGAATGCACTACTCTGCTTGGCTTTTTCTTCTTCTTCTTCTTCTTCTTCTTCTTCTTCTTCTTCTTCTTCTTCTTCTTCTTCTTCTTCTTCTTCTTCTTCTTCTTCTTCTTCTTTTTTATAAATGTGGATTCTGGGAATCAAATTTCACCAGTCGACCTATTTAAAGTCCAGGGTTAGTTTTCTTAACACACTCCATTTTATTCCTATCAACCCTGTCTTCTGAAAGTAGGCACTGAAAATGCTGTCCAAGGTACAGAGAGCACCAAAGGCAGCTAACCTGGATCCTTCTCAGCATGCCTGCTTTTAGTTTTCACTCTCTGACAGGGTTTCTAGTCCAGGCTGGCTTTGAACTTTCTGTGCAGTTGAGGATGGCTATGATCCTCATTCCTTTCCCTCCCCAGCACTGTGATATCAGGAACACACCAGCCCATTTGCTTATTCAGGGCTGGAGCTGAGCCCTGGGCTTCCTTCATGCTAAACTATGCCCTATCAACTGAGCCACAGCCTCAGACCCGAGCTTGCAATTTTTTAAATGATTTTGCATAAACACTGATCACATTATCACACATCAAGCTGCACTTCTAAAAAACACATAGAGCTAGACTTTGTGATCCTGATGCATCTGTTTGCAACTGGAGCTGGAATTCCCAGCCCCATCTTTTTCAGCCTCCTTTGTCATGTGCAAATGGTGAGCTAATGAGAGCAGAAAGGCTAGACCACATTGGCATCCCAGGGCTTGCTCAAGGACCCCATGTCCTTAGATGAGTGATGGACAGAAAACAGTAGTGTTTCTCTTTTCTCCTTGTTCCCAGGCAGCTGAGTTCTACACAAAGCACATCCCTGCATGATTTCCTCATGGAAAAGAGGGTAGTGTTTTTGGAGCCTGAAGACCAGAGGAGTCAGGTCTTTAGTAAATTGGGCCTACAGGTAACGTAATCTCTTCATGCAAATGCTAATATTTACACTGTCATGCTAGTATCATGCTTTTCTCTTTCTCTGAGACAAGAGCCCAAAGGCACAAATCTTTCAAACAGATATACCTTCAAGGAGAAAGAGGCCTGTCACAGTATTCTTTTTGAGACAGTGTTTCATGTAACCCAAGTTCACCTCACATTTACTATGTAGGCAACAGTGATCTTGAATTTCTGATCTTCCCTCCTCCAGTTCCCGAGTGCTGGGATTGTAGTATGCAAGGCTTTATCTGGTTTATGTGCTGCTGCCCATGGATCCCAGGGTTTTATGCATGTAAGGCAAATGCTCTACTAACTGGGCCACACCCCCAGCTTTTTTTTTTTTTTAATGGAGGAAAGTATATCTACCTTCTATTCTGACCTTCTGAGTCCAAAACTCATCACAATGTTTTATGGAGTCATCTTGAGAAAGTTAGTTATCCTGATCCACAAAGCTCTCCATTTAAAAGTAGGAGGGAAATGTCTTCCTACTTCCTGAGAGGATTATCTAGGAACCCTGCTGAAGCCATCTACTTCCTGACACATGTGGGAACTGTCTTAGCTGTTTCTGTCAAAGCATATTTAAGGCTGTTACATGCAGAAGCAGATCCACTCTTTGGAGAAGTGCCAGTGTTGTTGATATAACACACTCTGTGTTTGCAAACACTATTTCCTACAGTGCCTTGCAGCCACTGTGACATGTGCATCACGGTGGTGGTATACAACAGAGCAGATAGTCTGCGTAAAAATCTTGACACTGCCACAATCTCTTTACCTTCCTAATACCACAATATCTTCTTTTTCTGAATACTCTGGTCTTGGTACTTACCCCACAGGGTTCTTGCATTCTTCTGAGAGTTGATACACAAATAATACTTAGTGTCTGGCAAGCCCAATATGCTTGCAGAATCTCAATGATTATGATTCATGGACTTTTGATTGTCCCGCCATAGGATAAACTACAGAATGTGTGTCACATTATTCTCACTTGAAGGGAGAAGAAATCAAGTCAGGGAACAATCAACAAGCTTGGTCAAAAGCACAGAGCCAGTTTGCAGTTAGGTCATGTCATCTCTGCAGCCTCCACAGTGCCAAAGCAATGATATGGCCCAGGAAATGTCCCAGCTGCTCATGCTGCAGCCAGGACTTACACTAAAGGCAGCTTTTCCGTGTAGCCCGCCCCCCCCCGGCCCCCGGCCCCCACACTACTTCTGCGGCAGATCATGCTGTGGGCTATGCATCTTCTTCGACACGCTCTGCTCTTGAAGAAACACTCCCAATTACTGGGCCTGTGTTCTCCGTGATTGCAATGTGTCATGACATTTCCAAGATGTAAGTTTCTTCGAAAAACGCATTAGCAGCAGGCGAGTGAAGCGGCTCATTTTTCAAACTTGGAAACTGTCGTTGGCGCAGCTCAGTGCTGGTGAAGCTTGAATACGCTGTTTAGTGAGCTCTGTCAGGCGGCCAGAGTTCGCCCCCATGGGCATGGTCAGCTGCTCTCGCTTGGCTGAGAACATGTAAATGCTTCTGGGCTCCCACCCGCCTGCTGGCTCTGTCCTGCAGGTATGATTTCCGCTAGGTACTTAGGCACTGTCAGACTTCCCTATATGTCCAGCCCTCACCTACAGCTCTCTCTGCTCCTTCAGTCTGAAGCCACCCAACAACCCACTGGCATACTCACTGTGCCTTGTTTTGACCATGGCTGTGTAAGTGTCAAAGCCTTTCACATTTACCACCTGTGACCGATAGTCCTCACCTATACCCAAAACAAAGAGCTGATTTCTACAGCAGAAAATTCCTGAAAGGTCAACCTTGGGAAACAACACAGCCAGATTGAGTGCAGCGCTGACCTCATGCTGACAAAACTCTTCTCTTAGAGAACATTCTCCTGCTGGGTCAAGTCCTGGACTGAGGTGGCCTATTGGTTAACTCTTGAGCTGCAAGGGAAGCTGGATAGTGTCAGAAACTGTACGTGATTCCTACAGCTGCTGTTATGTCTCATAGGTTCGGCAGGTAAAACATGGTGCTAGCATGGCCACACTCCCTCTGAAGGCACCAGGGAAGGGGCTTCCCAGACTTCCCTCTAAGTAAGTTTCTGGAAACCTCAGGCTTCCATTGGCCAGTGCATGGTTGGTCATTCTCTGTGTTTCTTCATGCCACCTGCCCTCCATGAGTGTGTCTCTCAGTAATTTTCTCCATTTCATGGAGGCACCAGTGATACTGGATTAGAGGCCACCATGGTGACATTTTCATAGCTTGACTGTATCTGGGAATATCATTTCCCAAGCAAGATCATATTCAGAAGAATATGATTACTATGACCCACCTTTGAGATATGAAATAATTTAACTCATAGCCCTGATATTTCAGTTAATCTGATAGGCAGTCTATGATGCCTACCAAGACTGACTCAGAAATGAATCCTGCCTACGTACAAAGGGGTATAGATGTAGCAGCTAAAGCATTCTGGACACATTTGTGCACATACATTATGACATCCTCCTAAGTCCCCAGCACTCCCCGACTAGTTGCTTTCTGACCTATTCTCATGAACAAAATATAGTTCTCAACTATTTTTGTAACAAGGGAATCCATAAGAGAAAATTTACAACTTTAAGCAAACACATGCTCTCCCAGAATCCATGCCAGCAACTGACATGCTGGATATCACAACTCATGACCCATCTCTTTCTCAGGTCTGGGGAAACAGGCACAGAGAGGATAAGGCCTTGCCTATGGGAACAGACCTGGGTGAGAAGCCACTGCTGGGTCCTGTGGCATAGCTGTTGAGTCCCCGGATGCTTTACAGCCGTCACTTTCACACCTTCCACGCCTCTGGGCTGTAAGAATTAGCTAGTCTAACTAGTTCACTCAACTACTCAAGAAAACTCTGCATACTCCTTTGCCCTCTCTCATTCTGGCTTCAAGTCCTACCTCCTGTGAATCTAGTGTTCAAAGTAACAGATGTGGGCAGCCACAATTCTTTGCATCACCCATGGAAAACCACCTTTGATATTCATTCCTCAGTAATATGGACATTCCCATATGCTCAGCCTTGGTCGGGCCAAAACACAGCATTACGCTTCTCTAAGATAAAATTCTAGGATATCTACCTAGTTCTGGCAAAGACATACTGTACCAGTCAGTCCTCAGAAAGGTAAGTTTTCTAGCATCCATGGTCCAAGAACACAGGACCACATCCATCTGGAATTTTACAGAGTGGATGGGTCAAAAAAAGAAAGAAAAGAAAAAGAAAAGAATCTTACCCCACTTGGTCACAGATTTGTTGGCAGTGGAGACGAAGAGCTAGGAGGCTATGTGCAGAGGGGCCAGTTCTAAATGAAGATTGGTACAAACAAGATGAGGAGACTAAAACAAAGAGACTGTGAGTTTGATGCCCAGCACTGCATAAACTGAACAAACTGGCACAGGCCTGTAATCCAGTATTAGAGGGAGACACAGGAGGAGCAGGAGTTCAAAGTCATCCTTCAATGCTAGTGAGTTTGAGCTCAACCTGGGCTAGTGACCCTGTATCAAATTTGGTGACTGACTGAATGACAAACGAATGAGTGAGTGAATGAATGAATGAAGAGGGACATCCCTGTCTGCCCACGTCTAAGATATGAAGAAAGGGGGAAAAACCAGGGGAAAAAACTTTCTTTTTTAAAATCAAGGTTTCTCTGGCAATATGCAAGTTCACATAGGTATTCTGCTTGAGGTATTCCTATAAAGCTTATGTTTAACATTAGTAATTAGAAAATGATTTTAAATTGTATATCCATCAAATTAATAAAGCCTACAGTATTTAGGGCATTTAGTTTGCTAAAATCACTGACATATGTGTCTGTTAAAAATGACAGGTGATTAGGATATCCAAAGTTTGTTGAAATCTTCTAGCTAACAAGGTAGAACTAAAATTTACATCTTGTTCCAACATGATGAAGATAATTAAAAAGTGATAAAAACCCTTTGATTAACCCTCATCTCCTCTTGCATAGCATTTTATTATGCAAATGAAACCTTCAACACTGTAAACTTAACACCAGCTAAGAATATGAATGCATTCTGAAAATGCATTCTCATTTTCCAGGTACGAAGATATATGTGTGTGCATAAAATATCCAGTGGAAGTAGAACGCAGGGGTGTGTGTCACAGGGAACAAAGCTATGGCACCGCTGCTCCACGCTTGTCTCCCATGCTCTCTCTCTCTCTCTCTCTGCTGTCTCTCTCTCTGCTGTCTCTCTCTCTCTCTCCTTTCTCTCTCTTTCTTTGGATTTTTGAGACAGGGTTTCTCTGTGTTCGATTCCCAGTCCTGCATAAACTGAACATGTTGGCAAATGTCTGTAATTTTAGTACCTGATAGTAGAGATGGGAATAAGGAGTTTAAGCTCATCCTTGAACCCATAGTGAGTTTGAGGCCATCCTGGCCTAGAGACCCTGTATCTAAAACCAAGTGAATGACTAGTGCCCTGCTGAATAAATGAATAAAGCAATGAATGAGGACTTCTTTGTTGGTCCATGTCTAAGATCTGAGGAAAAAGGAAAAGACCAGGAAAGAGACTTATTTTTCACCAAGGACTTACTCTGTCCACATGCAGTTTCTCTCCTCCCATACCCATGGCCTAAAGGAAAAAGGGGACAGTAGGGTTACCAGCAGAGGTGCTGAGCTCATTTTCATAATTCCTTCCTGTGATGATGGTGGTATTGATTGACAGGAAAACAACAGAAGGTGCCTTTAGAAGTAAGAGTCTGATTTCTCTTCATCCCTTGTCCTCCATCTTCACATTGGTGGAAGAATGAACCTTTAGTTACACAATGAGAAGCCACCAAGATTAACAAGAGAAATCCACACTTTAGAGATAGCTCAGATTTAGAGTCTATATGGGTTGCCTGGACACCTGAAATGAACATTTAGGGACTCAGGCCCTCAAGGGCAAAAGAAAGACCAAAAGCCACAAAGCAGTTTTGGAAAGAGCCTTCCAAGGGCAGGCCCTGTGAAGACAGAGTGGAGTGGGCTGGGCAGCTATTAGTCAAGGAATACTGGCAGCTTCCCACCTCCCCAGGTAGAGGGGGCAAATGAAGGCTCCTACAGTCTCAGAAGAGGATGTAGTTCTGCCACCACCTTGATTTTGGATGCTTCCTTGAGAGAGTTAAATATTTTTTTTAAGCCACCCAGTTTACAGTAATTCTTTGTGCCAGTTGCAGGGAATAAAATCTTTTTGGTATTAAGAAATGGGAAGAATATTGTGGGGAAGAGGAGAAGGGAAGAAAGCTTGCATCCTCTCCCAGCCTTGGTTCCTGAGAAGCTGCAGGCAAACTTGGCTCTGATAATGGTCTATGTTGTCTCTACATTCTTATCTTGGAAATGGGAACTGTCATGGTACTCTTCTGACAGAACAGTTGGGAGGATTAACTAGCCACATCTACAAAGAGCTAAGGACAGCATCTGGCATAGTTGGTACTGTACGAGTGCTAGCATTTATTTCTGTTGCTGATGTTGATATTTTTGTTATTATGATTTGCCAGAATGTACATGCTTTCCTGATTGTTACAGGGCCTATTTGAATAACTTCATTTGCATAATTTTATAGGGAATAAAAGGACTAGAAGGCCATTCTCCAAAATATCATAAAGAATAATTTCTGAGTGATGGGTTTACCATAGGGTTTTATTTGCTTCTGTTAGTTTCTAGTTTCTAAATTTTGGGCAATGAGTATATATTACGGGGAGAGTAAAAACATGAAAGTTTTGTTTTTCTCTTTGGTTTTTAAGGCAGTGTTGTTTTCACTCTTAATAAAAATTAAGAAGCCCAAACCCACACATTTTCAATTCCAATGAGTTGATTGAGAACATTGTGTATAATATTCTTGATGAAGCTTTAAGATTTGTGAGAAGTTTTAATGTGCAGCTAAGGAAAGAGAGGACTGGTGATTTGTATAGAAACAAATCTATCCATGTGTGTGCATTTCTGGGATGTGCAATGTCTGTGTGCAAGCGCTCTTGGTGTTTTTGTTACTACAAGTTGCCAGAATGGTTCTGCCTCCCTGGTTATTACAGGGCCTAATGGAATAGTATGTTTTATAGGTGACCAAAGGGCCAGAAATCCATTCTCCATGATGGGATCCAGTGGTCAATATCAGGTGTCCTCAATCATTCCACCTTAATTCTTGAGATAGGGTCTCTCACTGGACCTGGAGTGCACAGATTTGGGCAGGCTGGCTAACAGATTAGCTGCAGAGATCCGCCTGTCTCTGCCTCACCAGGCTGTGCTCACAGACATGTACCACTGTGTCTGAAGTTCTCTATGAATGTACAGATCAGACTCAAGTTGCCTTGTTTATATAACAAGTACTTTACCGATTAAACCATCCCCCAGCTTTGTGCCTGAAAATCAAAGGGTTTTGAGCCGATCAGAGTTCAATTTTGATATCCTCACGTATTGCTTGTAATTCCACAATTGTGTGTTGAGTCTTCTCCTCCCTAGGGAAATCGTTTCTGAGAAAAAAAAATGCATGTTATAGTTACAGCGTGTTACCTTTGACATGAATGGCATTGGGGCAGCATCACTCTTCGTGGTGGGTGATGTCCCATGTATTCTAGAATGTCTAGGAGCATGCTGATGTCTGCCCACTAGAGGTCAACAGCACCCCTCCTGCAATTGTGACAATCAAACATATCTGCAGATATTGTCCACTGTTGCCTGGGGTAAGGATAAACAAATTGATGTACTTTCAGCTGCAAAGTGCTGCATAGATCAAAATTCAATGTTACTTGGAGAGTCCTGACTGAGATTCTTAATCATCTTCTTCAAAAAAGGTACTGTCTGAATGGACCCATATGAGCTGTGGGTTCAGAATGCGCGGATTGCTCATCACATCAGGCTTTCTCTGGCCACATGACCTGGGATTAACCTAGGGAAAGACACTTAACTCCTCCAACTCAGTTACTTCACATGAAGCATCAACAACTTCTACTGAGTTTCATGCATGTAAGAGACAGTATTTAGTCCTGGGGATGCAGCTCAGTTTGCAGAGTACTTGTTTACCACGCACAAGACCCAGGGTTTGATCCTGGAACCACGTAAACTGGCTGTAATGGTGATCCCAGCACTGGGCAGGGAGGTTGAAGACTGCAGAATCAGAAGTTCAAAGTAATTCTCAGCTGCATAGAAAGTTGGAGGCCAGGTTGAGACCTTGTCAGAGAGGGAGAAAGAGGAAGGGAGGGAAAGAGAGAAAGAGAGAGAGAAGGAGAGAGGGGAAGTGAAGGGAGGGAGAAAGGAAGAGAGGGAAGAAGAGAGGAAGGGAGGAAAATTGATTCTTTCTCTAAAGGGGTTAGTATATGTCCTACAGTTAATGATGCTGTCTACATAGCTGATCCCTCACCAAAAGGTTGTCCATCTATCAGGTACCTGCTTCTTTTATCAAGCATACTTCATCCTCACTCCAAAACTTCCAGTAAAAGATGAAAAAAAAAACCTAGAATGCAACTTGACGCAAATATGACAGTTTATTTATTCTTCTCACCGAGGAAAGTTTCAACAGACGCCCTTATCACAGCGCCTCAGCTGTAAGGATGTCCTCCTGGAGGAAGATTCACACTGATCCGAGGAGGGCTCAATGCACTGCAGCTGTACTGCTGCCTTCTGCCTGCTGCAGGTGGGTTCAGTGCGCTTCCGCTTCCATCGGTGCTTTGAGATCGGGAGACGCTGGAGCACAGCCAAGTTAGAAAGACTGAGGCTGAGAGAGAGTGTGTTTAAGGCTAACGCACGGCTAACACATGGAGGAATTTGTCAATGATAGTGATGGAGGAAGCTGCCCCCTTTAGCCCTTCAGGCTCATGAGAGACCAGTGAGGCCTTAAATCTTCATGGTGGTGATTTTCCTTTAACGCATTTTTTGAAGGATTTTTGGGATGGCTGAGGGAATTTCTCTGTTTGTCTAGTTTCTTTCAGAGTAGAGCAAATTGATACCTTTCATGAAATAAATGATCTGAAAATGGGTTAAATTGGATTTAAATTCTGGTTCAGTAGGTCAATGACCAGGTTGGTAGGCAAATGACAACCTCTGTGTCCCCGTTTTCTCAGTTGAACAATGGGGATGCAGGCTGAGCATGCTATACCCAAAATGATTTGGATCAAGCCATTTCATTCAGGTTTCAGAACTTTCCATATTTTGAAACTTTACCAGTTGAATGTCCTTATTCCCAAAATCTGATACCCTTCCAAATTTACAACTTTTTTGAATACCGTGTTTGAGTTTGGGATTTTGCAGCATTTTGAATTTTCACTCTGAGATTGTGAAACTGTATAAGCTTAACTGACTGAGCAAAACAATAGTTGCTATATTATTATTGTATGAAGAATATTGTCCTAGGGATATAAACAACATAAAACAATACAAATAATGTTCCTAATATTATGGAATCTATGTTTAATGATTGTTCCAGAGTTAGGCTAGTTACTAATTTCTGCAGTATAGATTTTCCCCTTGGGGTTGTCATTGAGTTAATACTGCAACATAGCATGTACAAACAACACGAGGTGATATGCAGGGTGAGCTGTCATGAGCTGATGCTCATACATCACCACTGATAACTAAAACTTCATGGAGCACCAGCAGGACTCACCAAGATGATAATAATTGGCCAGTGTTTCAGATGCATCACAGGGCACTGCTTAGGGTTTGAGGGTGACTTCAGCTCTGGACCTCTAACCGTCTTCACCACAGCAGTGACTTCAGTGTCCCCTGCTCCCTGTGCCTCCCAGCAGCAACCTTTACTCCATCCTTCCTCTTTGTCCTCCATCACACCATTCTGTGATTCCCCTTTTGCTATGGTTGCTGCAGGTACAGCATTCTGGACAGCTTTCTCCATGTGTGTCACAGAATCGATCAGTATGGCTACATGCACAGTGATGGGACCCATGTAGAGATTGCGAGCAACCGATCTGGAGCAGAGCTCACGGTGTCCCTCGGTTTGCATATGCAGCCCTTTGGAGCAGAACACGCCTACCTCAACTCTCCTTTCTGCTTTAAATCTCTGACTTCCTGGTTCATGTTCACACTTTAACAGGCTTATGCAGACAGGTGAATTTAGACTTCCCTTGCTCTTTCCTTTATCTGCTGGTCCAATGGGATGTGAGGTCCAAGAGATAAAATTTTCACTGATATTGTATAAGTCAGGGTAATCTACAGGAAAAAAACTGAAATAATGAAATTATTTTAAGATGTTATTACTAGATTGACTTAAATGATATGGTTTATGTAGTTCAACAATGACTATCTTCTTACTAGAGAGGTCAAGGACTTAAAGCTGCCTGGTTCATGATGTCTGAACAATCCCTATAAGGTGCTGCAGGCCTGGAAGAGACTTGGAGAACCACTGACCTTTAGTCCACATCAGAAGCCTAAGGAAGTTGGATGCGGATATCACTGAGGACATGCAGGACAGTGGCTGTGGCTGTGAGAGTACAGGCAGCCATCTCGTCAGTGGCCTCGATAAACTCACTTTCAAGACAATTGTGCAAAAAGAAAGCCTTTCCCCCTTTTACCCTCTTTCATCTGAGCAGTCATGAGAAGATGTCTCCCACAGTTAGGGGTTTCTCACTTCACAGAACCTTATTAAGAAAATACCTTTACAGGTATGTTCAGTAGCTTATCTTTTGGTTGATTCCAGACCCAGTCAAGCTGACAGCTCTTGGCTATCACAGGTAGGAAAAGTAGAAGCACCTAGCAGTAAAATGATAGCATTGGGCTGAGTAAGAAAGAAAGCTGAACATTTCTCCACAGCCTCTGCTTCAGTTCTTGCCTTGATTTACCTTTAAGAGGAACTGTAATCTATTTGACAAAATAAAATGTTTTCCTCCCAAGTTTCCTTATGCCATGGTGTTTGTCACAGCAAACCAAGAGTCACTGAAATGCCATGCAAACATGTTCAGATTTTCAATTTTCTTTTACCGGCTGAGGGAATGGCTAGAGCAGAAAGCCTGTATTAGTGACTAGTGCTTACACAGGTTGCATTCATGGGCCACTGACTACATACCTGATATTTATTATCCTTGCCATATGATTCAACATTATTTTTAAATAAATATTTACATGCGTGTGTGAGAGTATATATGTGTAGTACATGTGTGCAGAATCCCTTAGAGGTCAGAAGAAGGTGTTGGATTCCCCCAGAACAGAAGTGACAAGTGGTTGTGAGCCACCTGATGTAGGTGCTAAGAACCAAAATGGGGTCTTCTGCACCAGGGCGGTAGTCCTCTTATCCTTGGAGTCATCTCTCCTTTAACAGCAGGAAGGAGACGATAGCATGAGTTCTGAGACTGAGGTGAAGAAGAGACTCATTTCTTGAAGCACTGGGAAAAAGGTAGCCCTGGGAACAGAGCAAGGCAAGATAGACATTATCATAAGATGAAAGTCCCTGGAGGGATGAAGGCGAGAACAATAGGGAAGTTTAAAGAATACTAATTTGTCTTGTGGACCAGGGAAGGAAACGAGCCTTCAAGCCCCCAGGAGGAGGAGGGGGCGGTTGTGTTCTTTTGTTTTCTCCCTTCTGATCTCAGGCTCTGTGTGTTATTGAGTCAATCCCAGCACTTGAGTTTGCGTGTAGGTGAAGAAGCCAAAGTAGGCATCAAGGCAAAGAAAGCATATTAGATTCTTAAGGTGTGTTGATAGAAGAGCCTTTGAGCCTGGTGGTGGCTCCTTTAATCCCAGAACTTGGGAGGCAGAGGCAGGTGGATCTTTGTGGATTTGAGGCCAGCCTGGTCTACAAGAGCTAGTTCCAGGATAGGCACCAAAGCTACAGAGAAACCCTACCTCGAAAAACCAAGAGGGGGAGAGAGAGAGAGAGAGAGAGAGAGAGAGAGAGAGAGAGAGAGAGAGAGACAGACAGAGAGAGAGACACAGAGAGAGAGAGACAGAGAGAGAAACAGAGAGAGAGAGACAGAGAGAGAGACAGAGAGAGAGAGACAGAGAGAGAGAGAGAGCTGGATTTTTAATATGCAATGGAAGCAAGGCAAGGAGTAGTATTCTCAAGGTCAGCTTGCAAGGAAATATGAAACTTTGTCTCTTGCCTGCTAGTGGTTGCCTTCTCTCTCTATCTGTCTGTCTGTCTGTCTGTCTGTCTGTCTGTCTCTCTCTCTCTCTCTCTCTCGTGTGTGTGTGTGAGTTGCCAGAGTAGGGTCCTGGAAATGAACCCAACTTCTCTGGAAGAGTAACAAGTGATTTAACTCTGCACCACCCTCCAATCCCAGCACAACATAGTTTTGACTGTTTTAGACCATCATATAAATGAAGCCCCAGAGAGGATATATACTTTTGCTCCTTTTGTTCAACACAATATCTAAATTTTATTTTGATATGCATAGTCATCTGTATCACTGTATATATATAGTATATACATGCATATATAATGTATACATATACATAGAGTGTATACATATACACACACATATATAGTGATACAGATATTATATATATATATATATATATATGGGATTTTCTAGTCTTCCAGTCTTCATGGTTAATCTGCCCCTTTTTATTATGTGATGACTATTTCTAAACACATTTTTATTTCTTCAAGACCTCTTTCTTACTCATAAAGGCAAATTGACATTCTTCTGGTAGTTAATTCTGTATATATCTTTTCACATTTATATCCATGTCATATATTATAGTAGATATTTTCTTTTCTGAAAGGTCTCTCTCCTTTTCCTCCCTCCCTCCCTCTCCCCCTCTGTGTGCGTGGGTCTGTGTGTTTGTATCACAGCACATACCTGAAGAACAAAAGACAATTATCAGGAGTCAGTTATTTTTTTCTCCCGTGTCAAGGCAGGGGTTGGTCTCTTGTTCTTTTAGCTCCTGCACACCCTATTACAGGACTCTGAGCTCTCACCCTCCCACATTGCCTTAGGCGTTCTAGAATTACAGACGTGCCCTGCCACCTATGGCTTTTGTCGTGGGTCCCAGGGATGGAACTCTGGACATCAGGCTTTTTCTGTGACTGGCTTTTACCCACAGAGCTCCCTAGAGAGGCTCTGCCAGTTGTGGGCTCTGCTGAGCAATACCTATCATGGGTATTCTCTAATAGCCTAGCTTTGCTTCCTGTTCTTGTATGATGGATTCCACATTTTAATTGAAACCTTTAATTAATTTGTATCTGTTGTGATTGTTTAAGGCAGTATCTTGTTATTTGTTTTTCTGCCTATTACAGCTGACATTTGCTTTGATGTAAACTTTCCATCTCATTTTACATTGTCACGAATCATTCCATGCTCTTGTTCTGTTGACGCCGCACTTCTCTGTTCAGCTCCATGGCATTCCTGCAACTGCAACACGTGTCATTAGCATGCCTTTTACGGTAGAGCTATCCTGGTACTATGACAGAGTGAGAATGTTCCAGTCTCATTACGCTACTTGCCCCCACTGTCTGCTATTGTTTTCATAAATGTTATTTCTATTTGGATGGTTACCCACAATGAATTATAATTGTGCTTCCTCAGTTACTAGACATTTTAAAACAAAAAATAGACTAAGCTGAGTATTAAAAATAGAAGAATAAACATGAGTATATATCTGTACATATATATCTGCTAAATAGATATATTTGAGGCACTCATGAATATATAGAAATTAGCTTCCATCTGGTTTGAATTTCCCTTCAGCCTTTACCAACACTTTCAGCATATATCTGCTGCAGCCAAAATTTGTTAGCTTTTATCACTTTAAAATATTCTTAATTTGCCTTCATTTTTTCTAACATTTTAGTGTGA